>CALYLW010001594.1:0-114396 GCA_944989445.1 Ampullaceana balthica | reverse complement strand
AACTTTTTTTCCTTTTTCAAGTCCAATTTGCTGTCTTAAATTAGCTAATAATTAACAAATAGCTGACAAAATACAGCCTTCTCAATATACCTACATTTACATATTGACTCGTATCTTTAATTAAATTTTTATGAAATTTGTCCTTAAAAAAGATAAATATAGCCCCAATATTGCTATTAATAGCTCTCCGCCATATTATGACAAGGTCTATTAAAAACAGAAAATTCAATTGGTAAAATAAAATTTGTAACATTAAAATATAACAAATCAAAATTAAGAATTTTTAAATTTAAAAAAAAATTATTTTGCACCTTAGCAGATTTGTATATGATAATACACATTCAACATTTTTAATCTCAAAATTAAAAAAAAATTCATATGGGCAACCATTATTGCTCTTCATTTGACCTAAATATTCAACAAGTTGTCAAGTTATATCGTTGTCATATTTCAATCTATAGTTAAGTATCAATCTGTTAATCCAACAATACCCATTGTAAGTAATTAAAAGGAAATGTTCATTTTTTGATATTTTTATTTAGAAAATAAATCACCCATGTTAATTTTATGAAGCTAATGTGAATTTGTATAACTACACATTTGAATAACTACACATTTGTATAACGTTTTCTTTTTATTATATCCTTTTATATCTTTTGATGACGGGTAAATAGTAATAAACATTTACCGCACTTCGTCAAATCCGTTGATAAACTCATTTTTAAATTAGCCTTTTTTATCATCATATGGCATTTAGCTTTGATTCATGTATATAAGCTTGGCCTGTGTATGGTATATTGTATGTATATAAGCTTGGCCTTTTGTATGGTATATGGATGTATATAAGCTTGGCCTTTTGTATGGTATATAGGATGTATATACGCTTGTCCTTTTGTATGGTATATGGGATGTATATAAGCTTGGCCTTTTGTATGGTATATGGGATGTATATAAGCTTGGCCTTTTGTATGCTATATGGGATGTATATAAGCTTGGCCTTTTGTATGGTATATGGGATGTATATAAGCTTGGCCTTTTGTATGGTATATAAGATGTATATAAGCTTGGCCTTTTGTATGGTATATAAGATGTATATAAGCTTCGCATTTTGTATGGTATATAAGATGTATATAAGCTTGGCCTTTTGTATGGTATATAAGATGTATGTAAGCTTGGCCTTTTGTATGGTATATAAGATGTATATAAGCTTCGCATTTTGTATGGTATATAAGATGTATATTAGCTTGACCTTTTGTATGGTATATGGGATGTACATTAGCTTGACCTTTTGTATGGTATATGGGATGTATATAAGCTTGGCCTTTTGTATGGTATATGGGATGTATATAAGCTTGGCCTTTTGTATGGTATATGGGATGTATATAAGCTTGGTCTTTTGTATGGTATATGGGATGTATATAAGCTTGGCCTTTTGTATGGTATATGGGATGTATATAAGCTTGGCCTTTTGTATGGTATATGGGATGTATATAAGCTTGGCCTTTTGTATAGTATATGGGATGTATATAAGCTTGGCCTGTGTATGGTATATGGGATGTATATAAGCTTGGCCTGTGTATGGTATATAAGATGTATATAAGCTTGGCCTTTTGTATGGTATATAAGATGTATATAAGCTTCGCATTTTGTATGGTATATAAGATGTATATTAGCTTGACCTTTTGTATGGTATATGGGATGTATATAAGCTTGGCCTTTTGTATGGTATATGGGATGTATATAAGCTTGGCCTTTTGCTCTTCTCATTTGCTGTTCTTTGTATGGTATAAGGGGTGTATATAAGCTTAGCCTTTTGCTCTTCTTTGTATGTTATATGGGACTTTTAAAAATATAGATTCCCTCCATCATCTATACATTTCCACTTCAGCCCTTCCTTCTGCAAACATCCTAAAAACTCGTCCCTCTTAAATATCTCTTTAAATAAACTTCGTCCCTCTACAAAATCTCTAATTTAGTTAGTCTCTCAGCAACACATCAAAATTAGCTTGTCTCTTATCGAAACATCTCCATTTAGCTTGTCTCTTAACGAAACATCTAAATTAGCTTGCGTATTAAAAAACATCTAAATTAGCTTGTCTATTAACAAAACATCTAAATTAGCTTGTCTATTAACAAAACATCTAAATTAGCTTGTCTATTAACAAAACATCTAAATTAGCTTGTCTCCTGACGAAACATCTCCATTTAGCTTTCTTCTTAACGAAACGTCTTAATTAGCTTCTTTCTTAAAGAAACATCTAAATTAGCTGGTCTCTTAACGAAACATCTAAATTAGCTTGTCTATTAACAAAACATCTAAATTAGCTTGTCTCCTGACGAAACATCTCCATTTAGCTTTCTTCTTAACGAAACGTCTTAATTAGCTTCTTTCTTAAAGAAACATCTAAATTAGCTGGTCTCTTAACTAAAGATCTAAATTAGCTTGTCTATTAACTAAACATCTAAATTAGCTTGTCTATTAACTAAACATCTATATTAGCTTGTCTATTAACTAAACATCTATATTAGCTGGTCTCTTAACTAAACATCACCATTTAGTTTTTTGCCTTCAAACATTTAATTTAGTTGGCTCCCAATCAGCTGGAACAACTTCTCGTTCTATAGCGAGAGCTCCATCTTTCAAACTGATATCACTTAGCACAAATTGAACCTCGTCATTTGACATGCGGAAGTACTTATTCATTAAAGCACCCCATTCGGTGTCCACCTGTTTCCCTGTTACCTGGCCGGTAGTAGCACCCCATTCGGTGTCCACCTGTTTCACTGTTACCTGGCCGGTAGTAGCACCCCATTCGGTGTCCACCTGTTTCACTGTTACCTGGCCGGTAGTAGCACCCCATTCGGTGTCCACCTGTTTCCCTGTTACCTGGCCGGTAGTAGCACCCCATTCGGTGTCCACCTGTTTCACTGTTACCTGGCCGGTAGTAGCACCCCATTCGGTGTCCACCTGTTTCACTGTTACCTGGCCGGTAGTAGCACCACATTCGGTGTCCACCTGTTTCACTGTTACCTGGCCGGTAGTCGTCTTCTTGGCGGCCTGTGTTCCAGCAAGTGGATCAAATTATTTTTAACATCAGTCGACTTCAATTTTTAACAAAGATGCGAGATCAAAAGACGAATTCAGAAGATTCGATTGCTGGGCTATATATAAACAACATGGAATCATTATGTTTAGGACATTTACCAACCATGAAATGGTTATCTTGTTGAACATTTAACAACAACCATGTTAATGGTTATCTTGTTGAACATTTAACAACAACCATGAAATAGTTATGTTGTTGAACATTTAACAACCATGAAATAGTTTTCTTGTTGAACATTTAACAACCATGAAATAGTTATGTTGTTGAACATTTAACAACCATGAAATAGTTATGTTGTTGAACATTTAACAACCATGAAATAGTTATATTGTTGAACATTTAACAACCATGAAATAGTTATGTTGTTGAACATTTAACAACCATGAAATAGTTATATTGTTGAACATTTAACAACCATGAAATAGTTATATTGTTGAACATTTAACAACCATGAAATAGTTATGTTGTTGAACATTTAACAATCATGAAATAGTTATGTTGTTGAACATTTAACAACCATGAAATAGTTATGTTGTTGAACATTTAACAACCATGAAATAGTTATGTTGTTGAACATTTAACAACCTGGAGTTGGTTATCGTGTGCTTTATAAAATGATTTTGTTTCATAAAATGTGTAGTTATAGAGTGATATAGGGACACTGATAGTCCACCATTCGAGCTTGGTAATATATACAAAAAATGTGTAGTTGTAGAGTGATATAGGGACACTGATAGTCCACCATTCGACACTGGTAATATATAAAAATGTGTAGTTATAGAGTGATATAGGGACACTGATAGTCCACCATTCGACCCTGGTAATATATAAAAATGTGTAGTTATAGAGTGATATAGGGACACTGATAGTCCACCATTCGACCCTGGTAATATATAAAAATGTATAGTTATAGAGTGATATAAGGACACTGATAGTCCACCATTCGACCCTGGTAATATATAAAAATGTGTAGTTGTAGAGTGATATAGGGACACTGATAGTCCACCATTCGACCCTGGTAATATATAAAAATGTGTAGTTATAGAGTGATATAGGGACACTGATAGTCCACCATTCGACTCTGGTAATATATAAAAATGTGTAGTTTTAGAGTGATATAGGGACATTGATAGTCCACCATTCGACCCTGGTAATATATAAAAATGTGTAGTTATAGAGTGATATAGAGACTCTGATAGTCCACCTTTCGACCCTAGTAATATATAAAAATGTGTAGTTATAGAGTGATATAGAGACTGCGATAGTCCACCATTCGACCCTAGTAATATATAAAAATGTGTAGTTATAGAGTGATATAGAGACTGCGATAGTCCACCATTCGACCCTGGCAATATATAAAAAAATGTGTAGTTATAGAGTGATATAGAGACTCTGATAGTCCACCATTCGACCCTGGTAATATATAAAAATGTGGTTATATAGCGATATAGAGACTCTGATAGTCCACCATTCGACCACTGTAATATATAAAAAAATATCCACCGCTTGACATCAGTAAAAATAAATATACAAACAAAAAAAAAGATTTCTTCAGATAAATACTTACAAATCCAAACATTTATTCCCCGAAAATTAAATTATTAAAAAAAAACCCACCGTTTAGTCTCATGGAGGGATAGAAGAAATCCCACCAATTTTCCACCAAATTAGTATTTCTGGTAATGAACGTGCAGTGCTTTTTCACCGTGCTTCACCGTGAGAATTAATTAAGTAATCTCAAGGCTTACGGAGTTCTGTGAGGCCTTTCCACTGTTTGGCTTCGTATTTCAAAACACGGTGTTTAGAGGATTCATGGCTTGCACATTGCACGAAAATAAAAAAAAAGGGGGGGGGAGAACGCACAATTGTAGATCCACTTATTTATGATTTAAATTTTCTACCGCTTGCCTGTTTGCTAAACACATTTCTGAGAGATAAAATACTGAAGGACCAGCCCTCAAGTACTGACCAGCCCTCAAGTACCGACCAGCCCTCAAGTACCGACCAGCCATCAAGTACCGAACAGCCCTCAAGTACCCACCAGCCCTCAAGTACCGACCAACCATCAAGTACCGACCAGCCCTCAAGTACTGACCAGCCCTCAAGTACCGACAAGCCCTCAAGTACCGACCAGCCCTCAAGTACCGACCAGCCATCAAGTACCGACCAGCCCTCAAGTACCGACCAGCCCTCAAGTACCGACCAGCCCTCAAGTACCGACCAGCCCTCAAGTACCGACCAGCCCTTAAGTACCGACCAGCCATCAAGTACCGACCAGCCCTCAAGTACTGACCAGCCCTCAAGTACCGACCAGCCATCAAGTACCGACCAGCCCTCAAGTACCGACCAACCATCAAGTACCGACCAGCCATCAAGTACCGACCAGCCATCAAGTACCGACCAGCCCTCAAGTACCGACCAGCCCTCAAGTACCGACCAGCCCTCAAGTACCGACCAGCCCTCAAGTACCGACCAGCCCTCAAGTACCGACCAGCCCTCAAGTACCGACCAGCCCTCAAGTACCGACCAGCCCTCAAGTACCGACCAGCCCTCAAGTACCGACCAGCCCTCAAGTACCGACCAGCCCTCAAGTACCGACCAGCCCTCAAGTACCGACCAGCCCTCAAGTACCGACCAGCCCTCAAGTACCGACCAGCCATCAAGTACCGACCAGCCCTCAAGTACCGACCAGCCCACAAGTACCGACCAGCCCTCAAGTAGCGACCAGCCATCAAGTACCGACCAGCCCTCAAGTACCGACCAGCCCACAAGTACCGACCAGCCCTCAATTAATTCAATAAAGCAGGTATAACTTTTAGGATTTTGTGTGTTTTCAAATCGCCGTTTTGTAAAGTAAAAGACGAGCAGGCTGTACGCTCCCAATCTGTGGGTTATCGTTCGTTGTCCCTACCAAGAAATGTTTAGAAAAGTACGGAAGGGAGAAATGGGGGGGGGGCGCCATCATGCCCTACTCTCCCCTCCCGCTTCTTTTAACCAGTCCCTGACTATGACACATACATATGTGATGTTTTATTGGTTGATATCTAATCAAAACATCGTGCAGTTGTAATCATTTTGCTTTCTCAAAAATCGTCGCCCCCCCCCCACTCCTGCCTCCCAATTGATCATCTCTTGTTTATCATGTTGAGACCACCACCATCTTTTGGGGGTCGTTACTTGAGGTTAAGGGTCACAGGTCACCATCGGCCCCTTCACAAAGTCGTTTCTATTTCTTATGTCATCAGATGCAAGTCATGGTACGTTAAAGTATGATACACGACTTTGTCCCCAAGCCATCTCATTTATTACTGACTTGTGGTATTATGTAGTGGTTTTTAACCTAAATGCATATGCTACATGTAGATCCTTTCGTATACCTTAACTACATTTTAGAGTTTTTATAAAACGTACAAGAGCTTATGTTGACTTTCTACCATCCCCAACTGTAAAATGTTGACTTTCTACCATCCCCAACTGTAAAATGTTGACTTTCTACCATCCCCAACTGTAAAATGTTGACTTTCTACCATCCCCAACTGTAAAATGTTGACTTTCTACCATCCACAACTGTAAAATGTTGACTTTCTACCATCCCCAACTGTAAAATGTTGACTTTCTACCATCCCCAACTGTAAAATGTTGACTTTCTACCATCCACAACTGTAAAATGTTGACTTTCTACCATCCACAACTGTAAAATGTTGACTTTCTACCATCCCCAACTGTAAAATGTTGACTTTCTACCATCCCCAACTGTAAAATGTTGACTTTCTACCATCCCCAACTGTAAAATGTTGACTTTCTACCATCCCCAACTGTAAAATGTTGACTTTCTACCATCCCCAACTGTAAAATGCTGATTTTCTACCATCCACAACTGTAAAATGTTGACTTTCTACCATCCCCAACTGTAAAATGTTGACTTTCTACCATCCCCAACTGTAAAATGTAGTCAATTGTTAGTGGGAACAAACATGAAGTACCAATTATTCGTAAATATTGTGGTCACTTTAACTTCTCAGCAAACGTTGTCGTTAACAAACACATATGTTAAAATCATGCAGCCGATGTTAAAATTCATGAACTCTCCGAACCAATTTGTTTAAACCACATCAACTCCATCCGTTTCGTTTGGGTAAAGTTAGCTGCGGTGAGAAGTTTTGTAGCTCACCAGTACAGGCTCAACTCGATGCCGCCTCGCGAGTGATAAGAAAAACGCTTAAGGCGATAGTGCGGCCAATTCTCGTGACGATAAGACAAAACACATGCCATGTATATGTACTCTCGACAACTCCGAGATTGTGTCACTGCTGGGAACATAATGGCCCGGTCACGTGATACGACTCTTAAAGCGTCTTCCATTTCTGTGACGTCTATCGTTTGTGACGTCTGCGGCGAACTTGTTAGATACGGTCACGTGTTTAGTTTTTACCCTGAGTGACTGAAGTTTGAAAAGTTTAGGTTTCAAAGACAGTTATTTTGAAAAAAAACACTGTGTCCTGTAAAAGAGACATCTTTGCCATTGCACATGAAGTTGTTTACTGCCTATAATCTGTGTTTTTGTTTGCACCTGAAGGAATGAACATAAAATACAGATTTCGTCTTTCATTGTTAGGTTCAGAAACATTCACAAACAAACAAACACAAACACTCATGCTAAATAGTTCAAGTACACATATATTTCAGACAAATTTGAGATTCACTCTTTTCCTTTCGATTCTTGTATATTCCGGCATATCCCATCGATGACATGAGATCGAGGAAATGGGCAGAAGGTCTTACAACGTGGATGCCATGACGTATCTGACAGGTTGAACGAGTTCACGCCTGCTGGCCCCTAAAAGAAATTACTTTAAGTAAGCAGGACTAGCATGTTCGTTACTATTGACTACTTGCTTAGGTCAAGTATATCAGGATAAGCCTAATCTTAGCATAACGCTCTCAGTGGAATGTTGATTATTGCTAATCTCGACTCAAGATAATATTTAGTTAATTATAAAGGATTGCCGGTTGGCTCGATAGGCCTGGCTGGTTGGCTCGATAGGCATGGCTGGTTGGCTCGATAGGCCTGGCTGGTTGGCTCGATAAGCCTGGCTGGTTGGCTCGATAGGCCTGGCTGGTTGGCTCGATAGGCCTGGCTGGTTGGCTCGATAGGCCTGGCTGGTTGGCTCGATAGGCCTCGCTGGTTGGCTCGATAGGCCTGGCTGGTTGGCTCGATAGGCCTGGCTGGTTGGCTCGATAGGCCTGGCTGGTTGGCTCGATAGGCCTGGCTGGTTGGCTCGATAATCCTGGCTGGTTTGCTCGATAGGCCTGGCTGGTTGGCTCGATAGGCCTGGCTGGTTGGCTCGATAATCCTGGCTGGTTTGCTCGATAGGCCTGGCTGGTTGGCTCGATAGGCCTGGCTGGTTGGCTCGATAATCCTGGCTGGTTTGCTCGATAGGCCTGGCTGGTTGGCTCGATAGGCCTGGCTGGTTGGCTCGATAGGCCTGGCTGGTTGGCACGATAGGCCTGGCTGGTTGGCTCGATAGGTGTATAGATCGTTGTTTTGCAAGCTGGGGTTGGTTCGCTGTGTTGTATAGTGAGTGGTTCGCTAAGTGGATGGTTGGCTAGCTATTTGGATGGTTGGCTGGCTTTTTGGATGGTTGGCTGGCTATTTGGATGGGTTGCTGGCTATTTGGATGGTTGGCTGGCTATTTGGCTGGTTTGCTGGCTATTTGGATGGTTGGCTGGCTATTTGGCTTGTTTGCTGGCTATTTGGATGGTTTGCTGGCTGTTTGGCTGATTTGCTGGCTGTTTGGATGGTTTTCTGGCTGTTTGGCTGAATTGTTGGCTGTTTGGCTGGTTTGCTGGCTATTTTGTAGGTTTGCTGGCTATTTGGATGGTTTGCTGGCTATTTGGCTTGTTTGATGGCTATTTGGTAGGTTTGCTGGCTATTGGGATGGTTTGCTGGCCATTGGGATGCTTTGCTGGCTATTGGGATGGTTTGCTGGCTATTGGGATGGTTTGCTGGCTACTGGGATGGTTTGCTGGCTATTGGGATGGTTTGCTGGCTATTTGGTAGGTTTGCTGGCTATTGGGATCGTTTGCTGGCTATTTGGCTGGTTTGCTGGCTATTGGGATGGTTTGCTGGCTATTGGGATGGTTTGCTGGTTATTTGGTAGGTTTGCTGGCTATTTGGTTTGTTTGATGGCTATTTGGTAGGTTTGCTGGCTATTGGGATGGTTTGCTGGCTATTTGGTAGGTTTGCTGGCTATTTGGCTTGTTTGCTGGCTATTGGGATGGTTTGCTGGCTATTGGGATGGTTTGCTGGCTATTGCGATGGTTTGCTGGCTATTTGGTAGGTTTGCTGGCTATTGGGATCGTTGGCTGGCTATTTGGCTGGTTTGCTGGCTATTTGGATGGTTTGCTGGCTATTGGGATGGTTTGCTGGCTATTTGGTAGGTTTGCTGGCTATTTGGCTTGTTTGATGGCTATTTGGAAGATTTGCTGGCTATTTGGATGGTTTGCTGGCTATTTAGTTTGTTTGATGGCTATGTGGATGGTTTGCTGGCTATTTGGCAGATTTGCTGGCTATTTGCCTTGTTTGATGGCTATTTGGATGGTTTGCTGGCTATTTGGCTGGTTTTCTGGCTATTTTAATGGTTTGCTGGCTATTTGGCAGGTTTGATGTATATTTGGATGGTTTGCTGGCTATTTGGATGGTTTGCTGGCTATTTGGGATTGTTTGCTGGCTATTTGGATGGTTTGCAGGCTATTTTGATTATTCGCTGGCTATTTGGATGGTTTGCTGGCTATTTGGGATGATTTGCTGGCTATTTGGATGGTTTGCTGGCTATTTGGCTGGTTTGCAGGCTATGTTGATTGTTCGCTGGCTATTTGGTTGGTTTGCCTGCTATTTGGATGGTTTGCTGGCTATTTGGATGGTTTGCTGGCTATTTGGATGGTTTGCTGGCTATTGCAATGGTTTGCTGGCTATTGCAATGGTTTGCTGGCTATTTGGCTGGTTTGCTGGCTATTTGGCTGGTTTGCTGGCTATTTGGCTGGTTTGCTATATATTTGAATGGTTTGCTGGCTATTTGGAAGGTTTGCTGGCTATTTCAAAGTTTGCTGGCTATTTGGCTGGTTTGCTGGCTATTTGGCTGGTTTGCTGGCTATTTGGCTGGTTTGCTGGTTATTTGGTATGCTAATTTAGTGAAACTGGAAGTGAGGGCGACGTAAATGACGAAATTAATCCGATCTGACTTCTGCAAGGCCTTGTTCTACACCTGCCATTTGCAATCACTGTTGAAAAAATTGGCATGACGTCACCCAACATAACTTTTTTCTATAATTAAAGAAAATAAATTTATTTTTCCCCCTTTTTAAATACCGTATATTTCTATAATGCCTTACTTTGATTATGTTTTAGGAAAATAGTTCTGGATTTTCCTGTTTTTGTTGAAAACATTAAACCCGACCAGACCTCGTCTGTTATTCCATGACGGAAAGCTTCACTCGTTAAATTATTGATAGCATTAAAACGTAAACAAGCTTGTGTGTTTTTGTTTGTGTACGCTCACCTGCCCGGAGCTACCAAGTGAAAACCTACGTGTTCAGATCCGTTGGCGGGTTTACCGTAACACCGGTACCACTGCAGACAGGCTCCTGCCGTAATGTTATGTCGGCAGTAATCATAATGAGAATTGATTCTTTCCCAGGCGTTCAACGGTAAGTGTGCACCTTATGGGAGGGGGTTGGGGCAGGAAAAATTCAAGGGGTAATTACTCAAGACCACACCAGAGGTGCCTATGAGCAACATGCTACCTTCATAAACTGGTTCCTTGCATTTCGTGTACATTTGTTGCGCAACAAAGTATTGCGCATCTAGTTCTTCTTTTAAAATGTCATTGGAATGTTTGGATGTGTATCTTTTGTTTTGTTTGCGCTTTAAACATTATTGTGTTTTTTTATTTTCCTAAAAATAAAACTGTCAGTTTAAATTCTTAAAAATATATTCACGTTTAATCTGCATTACTAATAAACGAATTTTGACGGGACTGATTCTAGTTGTATATTATTTAAACACATAAAAAGAACTTTGAATTTTAAAGACAGACGGATGTGGAAACCTAAAACTAAGATTAAAGACAGCAAGTAAATGTTTTCAAAACAGTAAAAAAAAACAACCCAAACAACTTCTTTAAAATTAAATAGATTTTTAACTATTTCTTAACATTTATTTCAATTCTTTCATCTCCAGGCTAGGTTACCGCATCCTTTAACGACACATACCTGACAACCTACGACATACAACCTGTCACCATACCAATCTAACATATACAACCTGTCACCACATACAACCTGTCACCACACTAATCTACCACAGACAACCTGTCACCATACCAATCTACCACATACAACCAGTCACCACACCTACCTACCACATACAACCTGTCGCCACATACAACCTGTCATCACATACAACCTGTCACCACACCTACCTACCACATACATCCTGTCGCCACATACAACCTGTCACCACACCTACCTACCACATACAACATGTCGCCACATACAACCTGTCAAAACAACAATATACCACATACAACATGTCACCACACCAATCTACCACATACAACCTGTCACCACACCAATCTACCACAACCAACCTGTCACAACATACAAGCTGTCACCACACCAACCTACCACATACAACCTGTCACCACATGCAACCTGTCACCACATACAACATGTCACCAGACCAATCTACCACATACAACATATCACCACACCAACCCACCACATACAATCTGTCACCCCACCAATCTACCACAACCAACCTGTCACCACACCAATCTACCACATACAACATGTCACCACACCAACCTACCACATACAACCTGTCACCCCACAAATCTACAACATACAACCTGTCACCACACCAATCTACCACACACAAACTGTCACCACACCAACCTACCACATACAACCTGTCACCTCACCAACCTACCACATACAACCTGTCACCACACCAACCTACCACATACAACCTGTCACCACATACAACCTGTCACCACATACAACCTGTCACAACATCAATCTACCACATACAACCTGTCACCACATACAACCTGTCACCACACCAACCAACCACATACAACCTAATACCACATACAACCTGGCACCACACCAATATACCACAAACAACCTGTCACCACATGCAACCTGTCACCACACCAATCTACCACATACAACCTGTCACCACACCAACCTACCACATACAACCTGTAACCACATACAAACTGTCACAACATCAATCTACCACATACAACCTGACACCACATACAACCTGTCACCACATCAACCAACCACATACAACCTAACACCACATACAACCTGTCACCACACCAATCTACCACACACAAACTGTCACCACACCAAACTACCACATACAACCTGTCACCTCACCAACCTACCACATACAACCTGTCGCCACATACAACCTGCCTTCACACCAACCTACCACATACAACCTGTCATCACACCAACCAACAAAAACAACCTGTCACCACACCAATCTACCACATACAACCTGTCACCACACCAACCTACCACATACAACCTGTAACCACATACAACCTGTCACAACATCAATCTACCACATACAACCTGTCACCACATACAACCTGTCACCACACTAACCAACCACATACAACCTAACACCACATACAACCTGTCTCCACACCAATCTACCACTAACAACCTGTCACCACATACAACCTGTCACAACATCAATGTACCACATACAACCTGTCACAACATCAACGTACCACATACAACCTGTCACCACTACAACCTACCACATACAACCTGTCACAACACCAACCTACCACATACAACCTGTCACAACACCACTCTACCACACACAACCTGACACCACTACAACCTACCACATACAACCTGTCGCCACACCAACCTACCACATACGACCTGTCACCTCACCAACCTACCACATACAACCTGTTGCCACATACAACCTGTCTTCACACCAACCTACCCACACACAACCTGTCATCACACCAACCAACACAAACAATCTGTCACCACACCAACCTACCACATATAACCTGTCACCACATACAACCTGTCACCACATACAACCTGTCACAACATCAATCTACCACATACAACCTGTCACCACATACAACCTGTCACCACACCAACCAACCACATACAACCTAATACCACATTCAACCTGTCACCACACCAATCTACCACAAACAACCTGTCACCACATGCAACCTGTCACCACACCAATCTACCACATACAACCTGTCACCACACCAACCTACCACATACAACCTGTAACCACATACAACCTGTCACAACATCAATCTACCACATACAACCTGTCACCACATACAACCTGTCACCACACTAACCAACCACATACAACCTAACACCACATACAACCTGTCTCCACACCAATCTACCACAAACAACCTGTCACCACATACAACCTGTCACAACATCAATGTACCACATACAACCTGTCACAACATCAATGTACCACATACAACCTGTCACCACTACAACCTACCACATACAACCTGTCACAACACCACTCTACCACATGCAACCTGACACCACACCAACCTACCACATACAACCTGTCTCAACATCAATCTACCACATACAACCTGTCACAACATCAATCTACCACAAACAACCTGACACCACTACAACCTAACACATACAACCTGTCACTACTCCAACCTACCACTGATAATGTTTAAATTTTACAACTGAAGCTGAAATTTACTTTCTCCCTTATTCTCCAATTCTTTCCCCAAATAGACCCCGTTTCCCTCCCCAACCATCAGACACCCCCTCCCTCCCCCCCTCCCTCCCTCTTTACCACCTTGACAATCATCCAAATAAAAAAAAATCAGGGTGTTGTATTTTTCCATGGATATTTCCACCAACAGATTCAAAGGGTGGAGAAAGATTCCTTACTTCTCGCCAGGACTCATGTATACACCTTAGAAAGATTCCTTACTTCTCGCCAGGACTCATGTATACACCTTAGAAAGATTCCTTACTTCTCGCCAGGACTCATGTATACACCTTAGAAAGATTCCTTACTTCTCGCCAGGACTCATGTATACACCTTAGAAATATTCCTTACTTCTCGCCAGGACTCATGTATACACCTTAGAAAGATTCCTTACTTCTCGCCAGGACTCATGTATACACCTTAGAAGACAACAACAACTTAAAGTGGGGGGGGGAGTCAATAAAAATATTCCTGACCTAAACTTTTTTCAACTGGAAAATGGAACAAAATATTCGGATGGTAACAGTTGAAATATTTCAACATAAGTCTCAAAATAAAATAAACCTACTGTAAAACTGGACGACCTAAAGAAGGTTGAATTGAATAAAAAAATTTAATGAAATTTAAGCTTTGCAGTACATAAATAACATATAGGTGTTTTACATTGTGAAAGTTAATAGAACATTAATATGTGAACACCTTGACAATAGGTAATAAAATAGGTAATAAAATAGGTAATAAAATAGGTAATAAAATAGGTAATAAAATAGGTAATAAATTAGGTAATAAAGTAGGTAATAAAATGGGTAATAAAATAGGGTAATAAAATAGGTAATAAAATAGGTAATAAAATAGGTAATAAAATTAGGTAATAAAGTAGGTAATAAAGTAGGTAATAAAATAGGTAATAAAATAGGTAATAAAATAGGTAATAAAATAGGTAATAAAATAGGTAATAAAATAGGTAATAAATTAGGTAATAAAGTAGGTAATAAAGTAGGTAATAAAATAGGTAATAAAATAGGTAATAAAATAGGTAATAAATGTATACGTTAACTTCAAAAGTAAGTTTGAATTATACACTTCATAGAAATAAAATTTTGACTTTATAATTCATAAACATTTTAAATATGTCTTGGTTTAACATAAACATGCAAACTAAACTCTTCATAGAAATAAACATGTAAATTTAGCACCCGATAGAAATAAACATGTAAACTAGGCACTAGATAGCAATAAACATGTAAACTAGGCACTAGATAGAAATAAACATGTAAACTAGGCACTAGATAAAAATAAACATGTGAACTAGGCACTAGATAGAAATAAAAATTTAAACTAAGCACTAGATAGAAATAAACATTTAAACTAAGCACTAGATAGAAATAAACATGTAAACTAAGCACTAGATAGAAATAAACATGTAAACTAGGCACTAGATAAAAATAAACATGTGAACTAGGCACTAGATAGAAATAATCGAGTAAACTTAGCACTAGATAGAAGTAAACATGTTAACTGTGGCTCTACATAGAAGTAAACAAGTTAACTGTGGCTCTACATAGAAGTAAACAAGTTAACTGTGGCTCTACATAGAAGTAAGTATGTTAACTGTGGCTCTACATAGAAGTCAACATGTTAACTGTGGCTCTATATAGAAGTAAACATGTTAACTGTGGCTCTACATAGAAGTAAACATGTTAACTGTGGCTCTACATAGAAGTAAACATGTTAACTGTGGCTCTACATAGAAGTAAACAAGTTAACTGTGGCTCTACATAGAAGTAAACAAGTTAACTGTGGCTCTACATAGAAGTAAACATGTTAACTGTGGCTCTATATAGAAGTAAACAAGTTAACTGTGGCTCTACATAGAAGTAAACAAGTTACTGTGCTCTATATAGAAGTAAACAAGTTAACTGTGGCTCTACATAGAAGTAAACATGTTAACTGTGGCTCTATATAGAAGTAAACAAGTTAACTGTGGCTCTATATAGAAGTAAACAAGTTAACTGTGGCTCTACATAGAAGTAAACATGTTAACTGTGGCTCAACATAGAAGTCAACATGTTAACTGTGGCTCTATATAGAAGTAAACATGTTAACTGTGGCTCTACATAGAAGTAAACATGTTAACTGTGGCTCTACATAGAAGTAAACATGTTAACTGTGGCTCTACATAGAAGTAAACATGTTAACTGTGGCTCTACATAGAAGTAAACATGTTAACTGTGGCTCTACATAGAAGTAAACATGTTAACTGTGGCTCTACATAGAAGTAAACATGTTAACTGTGGCTCTATGCACCATGCACAGCTTCATTATGACTAACAGTAAAAATAACAAAACTCCGTTACAGAAGACAAGAGAAACTTGGGTTTAAAGAAACGAACAATATTTAACACGGCTTTCATAATAATTATTCCAGATTTCAAGGAAGGGCATGAACTCTAGGTCTAAAAAGAGTTACCTGGATTTTAAAAAAAAACAACATTATTTGCTAAAAGTTTTTTACATTTATTTTCAAAATGTGTTAGCTTGGAACATGGAAAGGAAGTTGGTGACGCAGAGAAATGTGAGTAATATCAAGTTTTGTGCGCTATGATCGCTATTATCGACTGCAGTAGGGTACAGTCGACTATTGTGTCATATGTTCGACTGCAGTAGGGTACGGTCGACTATTTAGTCATATGGTCGACTGCAGTAGGGTACAGTCGACTATTGTGTGATAGTATCGACTGCATTACGGTACGGTCGACTATTGGGCACTATGATCGACTGCATTAGGGTACAGTTGACTATTGTGTCATATGGTCGACTGCAGTGGGGTACAGTCGACTATTGAGTCATATGGTCGACTGCAGTAGGGTACAGCCAACTATTGTGTCATATGGTCGACTGCAGTAGGGTACGGTTGACTATTGTGCGTTTGATCTCAAAATATATTCTCTTATACAATACAAAGGTTGCTACTATACAGAAGATTATTACATCATATGCTTATCCAAGGTTTATGTCAAGTCTTGTAATTTCATTACAGATTTTAAGTTGGACAGTTTTTGGTTGTTCTGTATTGTTCAGACAACACATTACATGCCCAAATTCTGTATTGTTCAGGCAGCACATTGCATACACGAATTATGTATTGTTCAGACAACACAATGCATGCACGAATTCTGTATTGTTCAGGCAGCACATTGCATACACGAATTCTGTATTGTTCAGACAGCACATTGCATGCACGAATTCTGTATTGTTCAGACAGCACATTGCATGCACGAATTCTGTATT
This sequence comes from Ampullaceana balthica, assembly GCA_944989445.1. Lineage (NCBI taxonomy): Eukaryota > Metazoa > Mollusca > Gastropoda > Lymnaeidae > Ampullaceana > Ampullaceana balthica. The sequence goes on along the minus strand of CALYLW010001594.1, from coordinate 97,182 downwards.
GTTCAGACAGCGCATTGCATGCACGAATTCTGTATTGTTCAGACAGCACATTGCATGCACGAATTCTGTATTGTTCAGACAGCACATTGCATGCACGAATTCTGTATTGTTCAGACAGCACATTGCATGCACGAATTCTGTATTGTTCAGACAGCACATTGCATGCACGAATTCTGTATTGTTCAGGCAGCACATTGCATGCACGAATTCCAGACAGGACGATAGGAGAATTCGTATGTGCTTATTCTTGAAAATGAATAAGAAAAGCGTTTCTAGTCCCATGTCTATCTGAGGGCTGTTTTGTGTGTTGTATTTCCTAGTTAGAATTTAATACATTTTGTAGTATTACTACTTTGCTCTTTGTTTTTTTATCCTCTGTTTGTAGGTTTCGTAATTTAACCAATGCTGTGAGTGTAGTAATTTAAACAAATAGGCGACAAGGGAACAGTTAAAAACTGCAGTATTATAAACAAACTTCTGTATTAACAGTCAGAATTACGGAAGTTTTCAGCTGAAATCTATTTATTTTGAAAAAATTAAATTTTTTAGGGTGCCTACGGCGCAGATCTTTTTCAAAAGGCCAACTAACTTGTCCTACGAAATATTAAACTTTCTGAAATGCACACAAAGTTTTTTATAATATGGGTTGTAGGGCGCCTATGGCGCCCCTTTTTTTTGGGTGGATTTTATAATTAACCATCATCAAATCCTTTTAAATCCTTTATATTAACTCGTGGTTTCTGTTTGGTTGATTGTTTGCTTGCTTGTCGCCAAAACGTTGGATCGATTTTTAACACACTTTCTCGTAAGCTAGCGAGCTGAAATTTTGCAGGCAGTTTTGTACCGATGATAAAAACGATGTATCAAAATTACATATCGATTGCCTGTACCGTAATTAAATTATTGAATTTTCAGATTATTTTATTTATCTCCATGTATCATGTTATTTTTTGAAATCGAGTGTCGCGGTGCGTATTATATTGAACAACCTCTCTGTCGCGCAATAAGGTGCGTATTTTATTGACAACACTGTTTATAACATATACCTGATCGTTGCGCATTATATTAAACATGTTTTACGACACAACTTCAATTTTGTATTTTTGGATGGTCTTGCGCTGCGTATTATAATGAACATTATTTTAGTTATGTCTTGTACAAAAAGGATTTATAGTCAAAAACTTTTTTTTTACTGGTTTTTAAAAAAAAATTAATCCTTTATATTAACTCGTGGTGTCTGGTTGCTTGATTGCTTGTCGGTCGCCAAAACTTTGGATCGATTTTTAACCTATTTTCTCGTAAACTAGCGAGCTGAAATTTTGCAGGCAGTTTCGTTCCGATGATAAAAACGATGTATCAAAATTTCAGATCGATCGCATTTACTGTAATTAAACGATTGAATTTTTAGATTATTTTATTTATCTCCATGTATCATGTTATTTTTTGAGACCGAGCGTCGCGGTGCGTATTATATTGAACAACCTTTCTGTTGCGCAATAAGGTGCGTATTTTATTGACAACACTTTTTATAAACATATTCCTGATCGGGGCGCATTATATTAAACATGTTTTACGACACAACTGCAATTTTTGTATTTTTGGATGCTTTTGCGCTGCGTATTATAATGAACATTCTTTTATTTATGTCTCGTACATAAGGGATTTATAGTCAAAAACTGGTTTTTTACGTTTTTTAAAAAATTATTACATTGTTCCTTTTTCCAAAATTAAAATATGAGCTAAAACGATGACGTCATAATATTTTTTACAGCGCATCTTTAAATTAGACACCTTTTAATGCATTGGTGCAGTAATTTGGTGCGCTGCTTTCTAAAATTAGTATAGCGTTTTATCCACACATACATACATACATACATACAGACGACGGGAATTATGTATATTGATACTTTGTGTACATTTCTGCAAGTTTAATGTTTCGTATTTATCAAACACGGATAAGTTACTTATGTTAATTATGAATATTGATTCCCGTTGTCTGTGTGGATGTAAGTTAGGTGGCACTGCGATCGATTTTATATAAAAAATATTATATGACGTCATTGTGTTATGCTTATATTTTAATTTTTTAAAAGGGATCGATGTACAAATAGGATTTCAGCTGACCCGCAGCGTAGCATACGATGCTAATGATTCAGTGACGGTTGGTCTGTATGTATGTATGGATTAATGCACACAAAGTATTTCATAGTAATTATAAATCCTCAAATCCTATTTGTACATCGTTCCTTTTCAACAACTAAAATATAAGCATAAAACAATGACGTCATATAATATGTTTATACAAAATCGATCGCAGCGCCACCTAACATGACTTAAAAATATTATATGACGTCATATCCGTTACATCCACACATACATACATACATGCAGACGACGGGAATTATGTATATTGATATGAGACAAGGGAATTTTTAAAACTGCAGTATTATAAACAAATATGAGACAAGGGAACTGTTAAAAACTGCAGTATTATAAACAAATATGAGACAAGGGAACTGTTAAAAACTGCAGTATTATAAACAAATATGAGACAAGGGAACTGTTAAAAACTGCAGTATTATAAACAAACTAGCGTATCACCCGTCAAAAATGACGGAAGTTTTCAAAGTAAATACACATCAGATTAAATAATAACGTAATTCAGATCTTTAATTTGTTTTATTTATCTTTATTTTATTCATTTATTATCATAGTGAACAATTTTATGCGGAATGTTCGTAAACAGTTATTTTTGGTGCAGTAATTTGGTGCGCTGCTTTCTAAAATTAGTAGCGTGTTACATCCACACATACATACATACATATATACAGACGACGGGAATTATGTATATTGATGATTGATGATATGATATGAGACAAAGACACTGCTAGATTCATTACTGGAGAATATTCAAAACTGACAAGAATAACACCATTACTTAAATCATTAAACCTTGAAACACTAGAGGATAGAAGAACCAAGAGTAAAGTTGTAATACTGCATAAAGCAATTAATTCTAATTAAGAAATGCCACAAAAAGATAACTTAATACAACCCTCAGATAGACATAAGGAAAAAAACACCTTTCTTATTCTGTATGCAAGAACAAACACATACTGTACATTTTTTTCTTCCAGACCGAAATTCGGGAGTGGAATGGTTTGCCTCAAGAAACCAAGAAAACCAACACTTTATCAACATATATCTCTTATAAGAATGCAGGAATAAACTCAAACCACAGGTAAGCATAGGACCCAATAATCTTCTGTATAGAAGGAGCGTCTGTAACAGATAAGACACTGTTTAAAAACTGCAGTATTATAAACATGGACCGATACTGTTTGAGGGGATTATCTTAATTAACATCATCTTTATCGGGATCGGACACATCCTCCGTTGTGGGTTGTCCCCGCACACAGATCCCGCGAACACAAGACAATTTATGAATCATGCTATACCTTGGGGACCCTCGTCAAACTCGATCTAACATCCCATAAGTTGGACGTTAAGCACGAGTCGTGGGTGAGTTTTTTGTATAGAGGAGATTAGATTTTTTGTCGTTTTCTAATGTTGTTGGCTCTCGGCATTGGAGACTCGGCGGCTCCTCGGAAACAAACACCGTAAAGATAGCTTCCGTGAAGGTAAGGCGAGATCTCGAGGGACGACATTTTAAGTTACGCCACCTAGAACAGAATGATTCCGTCTGGTGGTTTCTGCCGTGGCTTTTTCTTCTCTTAAACTAACAGATAAGCGTCTTTAGAGTTCAGTCTTATTAGGCTCGCTAGCACTGCTTAAAATGCATCATAAATTGTATGTTACTCATTAATGGTAAATGATGTTACTTAAGCCATATGCATGGTAAATGATGTTACTTAAGCCATATGAATGGTAAATGATGTTACTTAAGCCATATGAATGGTAAATGATGTTACTTAAGCCATATGCATGGTAAATGATGTTACTTAAGCCATATACAAGAACAAAGTAATGTTTCCTCCTTCCCGTCTGGCAGTCTGCTGTTGAATGGGTTGCCTGAACAAACAAGGAAAATAAACACACGATTAAATGTAAGACTAGACATAAGACATGGCCCTGAGTAAATAATCTTTCATCTAATAGTATGTAATTACCTAATAGTATGTAATTACCTAATAGTGTGTAAATGTAATATATGCAATCATATATTAAAGAATAAAGTCTTACCTCTGGCCTAAGACTTGTAAGTATTGAAGAGGAAATCTTCCGGTCAGCGGTTCTCTTGTGTTTGACAGCGAATCACACCTTGACCTTGAACTCTTTCCTTGGTGCTAGTCACACCTTGACCTTGAACTCTTTCCTTGGTGCTAGTCACAACTTGACCTTGAACTCTTTCCTTGGTGCTAATCACACCTTGACCTTGAACTCTTTCCTTGGTGCTAGTCACACCTTGACCTCTTTCCTTGCTGCTAGTCACACCTTGACCTTGAACTCTTTCCTTGGTGCTAGTCACACCTTGACCTTGAACTCTTTCCTTGGTGCTAGTCACACCTTGAACGCTTTATTGAATATCTACACGAGATACCTTGACTAAAACATCATTCTTTTAAATATAAACTGTCACGGGAAGTGTCACCACGATTGTCACAGGTAATAAAACAGATAAATAGACTTATTTTAGAAACAATTTGTGTGTGTGTGTGGGGGGGGGGACGTTTTATTTTCAGTGAGTTTTTTTTAAATATCTCACGCCGTTTGATAAGAATCTTTCAAAACACTCTCATTGATATATAATCTCTGACCCAGAATTACACGCTGACTGCCAGGTAAAAAATGATTTCCTAACTTTAAATATCTTAGAACAGATGATTCAACTCCACGCCTCTTTGATGTGAGCTCTAGTTTCAACTGTAGAAGAGATGATATTGTTGTTGGTTGGTGAATTCATCGTCTGTCAGAAGTGTTCAGTTTAGGTGATATTGTTGTTGGTTGGTGAATTCATCGTCTGTCAGAAGTGTTCAGTTGAGGTGATATTGTTGTTGGTTGGTGAATTCATCGTCTGTCAGAAGTGTTCAGTTGAGGTGATATTGTTGTTGGTTGGTGAATTCATCGTCTGTCAGAAGTGTTTAGTTGAGGTGATATTGTTGTTGGTTGGTGAATTCATCGTCTGTCAGAAGTGTTCAGTTGAGGTGATATTGTTGTTGGTTGGTGAATTCATCGTCTGTCAGAAGTGTTTAGTTGAGGTGATATTGTTGTTGGTTGGTGAATTCATCGTCTGTCAGAAGTGTTTAGTTGAGATGATGATGTTGTTGGTTGGTGAATTCATCGTCTGTCAGAAGTGTTTAGTTGAGATGATGATGTTGTTGGTTGGTGAATTCATCGGCTGTCAGGTGTTTAGTTGAGATAATGATGTTGTTGGTTGGTGAATTCATCGGCTGTCAGGTGTTTAATTGAGATGATGATGTTGTTGGTTGGTGAATTCATCGTCTGTCAGAAGTGTTTAGTTGAGATGATGTTATTGTTGGTGAATTCATCGGCTGTCAGGTGTTTAGTTGAAATGTTGAGGTGTGGCTACACTTACATTTGGATAAGAAACTTAGGATATGAGAATCTTCAGTGGGCCCAGAAATCACTGCGTTGGAAGGGGGCCTCGGTAACTTGACGGGCCCAAAGTCAAGTTCTTAAAGGAGGGCCGCGGTTACCTGACGGGCCCAAAGTCAAGTTTCTCAATGGAGGGTTTTGGTTACTTGACGGGCCCAAAGTCAAGGAGCTAAAAAGTTGAAACATTTAATTCAGAAGGGAAACATCGAAAGTTATGCAGGCTTCATTTAGAAATCACCAGGCGGCTCTGGCAGGGAGGAGGGGGGGTAGTTTAGTCCACGATCTACCATCTTTCATGTAGTCAATTTCAATTACTCTAAACATACACCCAGAGATTTATCCTAGAACATTTACATTGTTCCCTTTTTACAAAATTAAAATATCAGCGAAAACAATGACGTCATATAATTTTAATTTTTTTACAGCGCATATTTAATTTGCTCACCTTTTGATGAATTGGTGCAGTAATTTGGTGCGCTGCTTTCTAAAATTGGTATCTGTTGCACATGCAGCTTCTTGTTGCCTCGCAGGGTCCGACCACGAAGAGAATTATATATATATATAGATCGTACAATATAAACGTACTGTAATGTAGAGATAAACCAGGCCGATGTAAATATTTTCAGAAAAAAATCCATAGCATCCTACCACCCCCCCCCCACAATAAAACTAGGTTTTAAAATGGGGAAGAGAAATACAAATAATTGTTGGAGTTATGCGATCTTCACTTCATTTAGCTAATTGTAATGACACTATGTATTAAATTAATTTTAAGAAAATAACCAGAAATTAAATAAATAGTGATGATTAAAATGGGCCAATGTATCTCATGCTCTAAGTGGATTTATTATAAAAAAAGAATGTATGCATGGTAGCAACTTAAATGCTTTATAATCGTAAATTTACTACATGATTTTAACAAACTGAAAACTTGTCAACATTAGGGAAAAGATTTTTAACAACTATTTTTTTTTCAAAATATAATTAAAATTAAGATTGTTTAAAATATGTATCTTCCAAAAGTTATTCTTACAGTTACGTTACATTACAAAGCACTAGCTGCTATTGAACTGAATATTTATTCGTGTATCATTTTGTTTGTAATGATCTTTGATACCTTGTATGTAATGATCTTTGATACCTTGTATGTAATGCTCTTTGATACCTTGTATGTAATGCTCTTTGATACCTTGTATGTAATGCTCTTTGATACCTTCTATGAAATGATCGTTGATACCTTGTATGTAATTGTCTTTTACACCTTGTATGTAATGATCTTTGATACCTTGTATATAATGCTCTTTGATACTTTGTATGTAATGCTCTTTGATACTTTGTATGTAATGCTCTTTGATACATTGTATGTAATGCTCTTTGATACCTTGTGTGTAATGATCTTGCATACCTTGTACGTAATGATCGTGCATACCTTGTACGTAATAATCTTTGATACCTTGTATATAATGCTCTTTGATACCTTGTATGTAATGATCTTTGATACCTTGTATGTAATGCTCTTTGATACCTTGTATGTAATGCTCTTTGATACCTTTTATGTAATGATCGTTGATACCTTGTATGTAATTGTCTTTTACACCTTGTATGTAATGATCTTTGATACCTTGTATGTAATGCTCTTTGATACATTGTATGTAATGATCTTTGGTACAAGGCAGTGGTCATAAGAACTCATATGTATTTTATTTTAAGGACAGCCGACAATTTTTATATGGAAATAAATGCAAAAAGTCAAGTATTTAATGGTCAGAAAGATGTTTTAAAGATTGGGGGGGGGAGATTTTTTTTTAAAATATAAGCGGTGACATATTCGAGTAAAAATAAACTAGAAATAGAAGTGAAGGTGTACTATGTTCTACACTAGAAGTGAAGGTGTGCTATGTTCTACACTAGAAGTGAAGGTGTGCTATGTTCTACACTAGAAGTGAAGGTGTGCTATGTTCTACACTAGAAGTAGAAGTGAAGGTGTGCTATGTTCTACACTAGAAGTAGAAGTGAAGGTGTGCTATGTTCTACACTAGAAGTGAAGGTGTGCTATGTTCTACACTAGAAGTAGAAGTGAAGGTGTGCTATGTTCTACACTAGAAGTAGAAGTGAAGGTGTGCTATGTTGTACACTAGAAGTGAAGGTGTGCTATGTTCTACACTAGAAGTGAAGGTGTGCTATGTTCTACACTAGAAGTAGAAGTGAAGGTGTGCTATGTTCTATACTAGAAGTAGAAGTGAAGGTGTGCTATGTTGTACTCTAGAAGTAGAAGTGAAGGTGTGCTATGTTCTATACTAGAAGTAGAAGTGAAGGTGTGCTATGTTGTACACTAGAAGTAGAAGTGAAGGTGTGCTATGTTGTACACTAGAAGTAGAAGTGAAGGTGTGCTATGTTGTACACTAGAAGTAGAAGTGAAGGTGTGCTATGTTGTACACTAGAAGTAGAAGTGAAGGTGTGCTATGTTGTACACTAGAAGTGAAGGTGTGCTATGTTCTACACTAGAAGTAGAAGTGAAGGTGTGCTATGTTCTACACTAGAAGTAGAAGTGAAGGTGATCTATGTTGTACACTAGAAGTAGAAGTGAAGGTGTGCTATGTTCTACACTAGAAGTGAAGGTGTGCTATGTTGTACACTAGAAGTAGAAGTGAACGTGTGCTATGTTGTACACTAGAAAAAGAAGTGAAGGTGTGCTATGTTCTATACTAGAAGTAGAAGTGAAGGTGTGCTATGTTGTACACTAGAAGCAGAAGTGAAGGTGTGCTATGTTGTACACTAGAAGTAGAAGTGAAGGTGTGCTATGTTGTACACTAGAAGTAGAAGTAAAGGTGTGCTATGTTGTACACTAGAAGTAGACGTGAAGGTGTGCTATGTTGTACACTAGAAGTAGAAGTGAAGGTGTGCTATGTTTTACACTAGAAGTAGAAGTGAAGGTGTGCTATGTTCTACACTAGAAGTGAAGGTGTGCTATGTTCTACACTAGAAGTGAAGGTGTGCTATGTTGTACACTAGAAGTAGAAGTGAAGGTGTGCTATGTTCTACACTAGAAGTAGAAGTGAAGGTGTGCTAGGTTCTACACTAGAAGTAGAAGTGAAGGTGTGCTATGTTGTACACTAGAAGTGAAGGTGTGCTATGTTGTACACTAGAAGTAGAAGTGAAGGTGTGCTATGTTCTACACTAGAAGTAGAAGTGAAGGTGTGCTATGTTCTACACTAGAAGAAGAAGTGAAGGTGTGCTATGTTCTACACTAGAAGTGAAGGTGTGCTATGTTGTACACTAGAAGTAGAAGTGAAGGTGTGCTATGTTCTACACTAGAAGAAGAAGTGAAGGTGTGCTATGTTCTACACTAGAAGTGAAGGTGTGCTATGTTGTACACTAGAAGTAGAAGTGAAGGTGTGCTATGTTGTACACTAGAAGTGAAGGTGTGCTATGTTCTACACTAGAAGTGAAGGTGTGCTATGTTGTACACTAGAAATAGAAGTGAAGGTGTGCTATGTTGTACACTAGAAGTAGAAGTGCAGGTGTGCTATGTTGTACACTAGAAGTAGAAGTGAAGGTGTGCTATGTTCTACACTAGAAGTGAAGGTGTGCTATGTTCTACACTAGAAGTGAAGGTGTGCTATGTTGTACACTAGAAGTAGAAGTGAAGGTGTGCTATGTTGTACACTAGAAGTAGAAGTGAAGGTGTGCTATGTTGTACACTAGAAGTAGAAGTGAAGGTGTGCTATGTTCTACACTAGAAGTAGAAGTGAAGGTGTGCTATGTTGTACACTAGAAGTGAAGGTGTGCTATGTTGTACACTAGAAGTAGAAGTGTAGGTGTGCTATGTTGTACACTAGAAGTAGAAGTGAAGGTGTGCTATGTTATACACTAGAAATAGAAGTGAAGGTGTGCTATGTTCTACACTAGAAGTAGAAGTGAAGGTGTGCTATGTTCTACACTAGAAGAAGAAGTGAAGGTGTGCTATGTTCTACACTAGAAGTGAAGGTGTGCTATGTTGTACACTAGAAGTAGAAGTGAAGGTGTGCTATGTTCTACACTAGAAGTGAAGTTGTGCTATGTTGTACACTAGAAGTGAAGGTGTGCTATGTTTTACACTAGAAGTAGAAGTGAAGGTGTGTTATGTTCTACACTAGAAGTAGACGTGAAGGTGTGCTATGTTCTTTACTAGAAGTAGAAGTGAAGGTGTGCTATGTTCTACACTAGAAGTAGAAGTGAAGGTGTGCTATGTTGTACACTAGAAGTGAAGGTGTGCTATGTTGTACACTAGAAGTGAAGGTGTGCTATGTTGTACACTAGAAGTGAAGGTGTGCTATGTTGTACACTAGAAGTGAAGGTGTGCTATGTTGTACACTAGAAGTAGAAGTGAAGGTGTGCTATGTTCTACACTAGAAGTGAAGGTGTGCTTTGTTGTACACTAGAAGGAGAAGTGAAGGTGTGCTATGTTGTACACTATAAGTAGAAGTGAAGGTGTGCTATGTTCTACACTAGAAGTGAAGGTGTGCTATGTTGTACACTATAAGTAGAAGTGAAGGTGTGCTATGTTGTACACTAGAAGTAGAAGTGAAGGTGTGCTATGTTCTACACTAGAAGTGAAGGTGTGCTATGTTGTACAATAGAAGTATAAGTGAAGGTGTGCTATGTTGTAAACTAGAAGTAGAAGTGAAGGTGTGCTATGTTCTACACTAGAAGTAGAAGTGAAGGTGTGCTATGTTCTACACTAGAAGTAGAAGTGAAGGTGTGCTATGTTGTACACTGGAAGTAGAAGTGAAGGTGTGCTATGTTGTACACTAGAAGTAGAAGTGAAGGTGTGCTATGTTCTACACTAGAAGTAGAAGTGAAGGTGTGCTATGTTGTACACTAGAAGTAGAAGTGAAGGTGTGCTATGTTCTACACTAGAAGTGAAGGTGTGCTATGTTGTACACTATAAGTAGAAGTGAAGGTGTGCTATGTTGTACACTAGAAGTAGAAGTGAAGGTGTGCTATGTTGAACACTAGAAGTAGAAGTGAAGGTGTGCTATGTTCTACACTAGAAGTAGAAGTGAAGGTGTGCTATGTTCTACACTAGAAGTAGAAGTAAAGGTGTGATATGTTGTACACTAGAAGTAGAAGTGAAGGTGTGCTATGTTCTACACTAGAAGTAGAAGTGAAGGTGTGCTATGTTCTACACTAGAAGTGAAGGTGTGCTATGTTCTACACTAGAAGTAGAAGTGAAGGTGTGCTATGTTGTACACTAGAAGTGAAGGTGTGCTATGTTGTACACTAGAAGTAGAAGTGAAAGTGTGCTATGTTCTACACTAGAAGTAGAAGTTAAGGTGTGCTATGTTGTACACTAGAAGTGAAGGTGTGCTATGTTCTACACTAGAAGTAGAAGTGAAGGTGTGCTATGTTCTACACTAGAAGTAGAAGTGAAGGTGTGCTATGTTGTACACTAGAAGTGTAGGTGTGCTATGTTCTACACTAGAAGTAGAAGTGAAGGTGTGCTATGTTCTACACTAGAAGTAGAAGTGAAGGTGTGCTATGTTCTACACTAGAAGTGAAGGTGTGCTATATTGTACACTAGAAGTAGAAGTGAAGGTGTGCTATGTTGTACACTAGAAGTGAAGGTGTGCTATGTTCTACACTAGAAGTGAAGGTGTGCTATGGTCTACACTAGAAGTGAAGGTGTGCTATGTTCTATACTAGAAGTAGAAGTGAAGGTGTGCTATGTTGTACACTAGAAGTAGAAGTGAAGGTGTGCTATGTTGTACACTAGAAGTTAAGGTGTGCTATGTTGTACACTAGAAGTAGAAGTGAAAGTGTGCTATGTTGTACACTAGAAGTAGAAGTGAAGGTGTGCTATGTTCTACACTAGAAGTAGAAGTGAAGGTGTGCTATGTTCTACACTAGAAGTGAAGGTGTGCTATATTGTATACTAGAAGTAGAAGTGAAGGTGTGCTATGTTGTACACTAGAAGTGGATGTGTGCTATGTTCTACACTAGAAGTGAAGGTGTGCTATGTTCTACACTAGAAGTGAAGGTGTGCTATGTTCTACACTAGAAGTAGAAGTGAAGGTGTGCTATGTTGTACACTAGAAGTAGAAGTGAAGGTGTGCTATGTTGTACACTAGAAGTAGAAGTGAAGGTGTGCTATGTTGTACACTAGAAGTAAAGGTGTGCTATGTTGTACACTAGAAGTAGAAGTGAAGGTGTGCTATGTTGTACACTAGAAGTAGAAGTGAAGGTGTGCTATGTTCTACACTAGAAGTGAAGGTGTGCTATGTTGTACACTAGAAGTGAAGGTGTGCTATGTTCTACACTAGAAGTAGAAGTGAAGGTGTGCTATGTTGTACACTAGAAGTAGAAGTGAAGGTGTGCTATGTTGTACACTAGAAGTAGAAGTGAAGGTGTGCTATGTTCTACACTAGAAGTGAAGGTGTGCTATGTTTTACACTGGAAGTGAAGGTGTGCTATGTTCTACACTAGAAGTAGAAGTGAAGGTGTGCTATGTTGTACACTAGAAGTAGAAGTGAAGGTGTGCTATGTTGTACACTAGAAGTAGAAGTGAAGGTGTGCTATGTTCTACACTAGAAGTGAAGGTGTGCTATGTTCTACACTTGAAGTAGAAGTGAAGGTGTGCTATGTTGTACGCTAGCAGTAGAAGTGAAGGTGTGCTATGTTCTACACTAGAAGTAGAAGTGAAGGTGTGCTATGTTGTACACTAGAAGTAGAAGTGAAGGTGTGCTATGTTGTACACTAGAAGTAGAAGTGAAGGTGTGCTATGTTCTACACTAGAAGTGAAGGTGTGCTATGTTCTACACTATAAGTAGAAGTGAAGGTGTGCTATGTTGTACACTAGAAGTAGAAGTGAAGGTGTGCTATGTTGTACACTAGAAGTGAAGGTGGGCTATGTTGTACACTATAAGTAGAAGTGAAGGTGTGCTATGTTCTACACTAGAAGTAGAAGTGAAGGTGTGCTATGTTGTACACTAGAAGTAGAAGTGAAGGTGTGCTATGTTGTACACTAGAAGTGAAGGTGTGCTATGTTGTACACTATAAGTAGAAGTGAAGGTGTGCTATGTTGTACACTAGAAGTAGAAGTGAAGGTGTGCTATGTTCTACACTAGAAGTGAAGGTGTGCTATGTTCTACACTAGAAGTAGAAGTGAAGGTGTGCTATGTTTAATGTTCTAATTGTTGCTTGAAAACAATAAAGAGTAACCACGCATTAGCTGTGGTGAAAACTCCTTTATAACTAATCGTTCTTCAAATTTGAAGAGGTCACTCGGTTATATTGTAATATATTCAGAAAAGATTTTGATTTCGTGATTAGATGAAAAATATAGGTAACTCAAGGGGATTACTCGTGCCCTGCAGATTGAGAAATATTTTTTTTGTAACTAGTGTGTGTGTGTGTAAAAGGGGGGGGGGTGCGGCGTAAAAAATTGTATCTCAATTGTAAACCAGGAAGTAGTTCCTAACTGAGATTATAATCAATATGGGCTAAACATTAAAAATATAAAAAATGGATACTAAAAAAGAAACGAAAATTATGACACCGTCTTTGACCCCGAGTTTTATTGTGAAATTGTTTTATTTGTGGGGAGACTGTGGTCGAGTAGCAGCGCGCTCGACTGGCGTACCGATGGTCACGGGTTCGAATCCATGGGAAGCCAAGGATTTGTTCCTGGGGCCTAGGGCGTCCCCGAGTCTACCCAGCTTCGAATGGGTACCTAGCGCATAGTTAGGGAAATAAAAGGCGGCTGGGTAATGCGTGGAACCCTTATAGCCGTGGCATGTGAACGCTGCATCACTTGCCAAAATCAACTGCTGCCTTGCAGATGGTCTTGGCTGACCAAAGGCTATGGAAGCACATCCACAAAAAACAGCAGGCTGAAGTCGGAGACCACGGACCAATTGGCGCAAAACTCAAATTGAGAACGAAGAAGAAGAAGTTTTATTTGGATTTGCGTAGTATACAATTCAAAGTTCTTAAGCACATTGATTTTTAATGAAAGGAAAAAATAAAATGTTTTGTTACGAAACAAATATACTAATCTGCGACTCTGTTCAAGGCTTAAGGTTTTAGGAACATTGGGTTATAGAGTTCAGGAGGACATAAACCAAGCTTGTCAAGGTCAGGGAGAGCATTGAATAGTGGCAGGGATAATGAAGATTTTCTCCATTTGTTTGGATGTCTTGCAAGCCTTTGTATCCGCGGGTGACGATGTTTACATCCTAATCATTACAGAAATTACCCTGGCGTAAATATAAGAAGAGTCATAGACTACACCTGGGATTAAAAGTTTCATAATTTCTTACACAATCGAAGGTTCCCAAACTAAAATAACGTTATAGAAATAATGCCCATTATTTGACGGTAGTGTGTTTGCTATGTTATATCATGGTATACTTTTAAAGGTAGTTTTTAATTCTTTTTTTTAAAGAGAAGTTAACAGGGTTGGGGGGGGTTGGTCGGTGTTTCAAATGAAACCCACTCAGCAATATCAATGGTACTGAAGTTGTTCGAACCACGTGACTTCTATTTGCTATCGAGAAAAGGGATTTAAAAAAATAATTAATTAATCTTAGTAAACCATCAGAATCTTAACCGTTTCATCACCCTCTACAACAGGGCTTCTAACACTTTTTAGTGTTGCGGACCGGTAGGAATTTTTTCAATTGCACGATGGACCGGTGAACTATTTTGCCTGTACTGACGTGGTAGCGAAATGTCCTTCCTTGGTAACACCTGCAGACCGGCATCGCATGGCCCACGGACCGGCACTGGTCGCGGACCACCACTTTGAGAAGCACTGCTCTACAAAACATATGTTACGGTATTACGAGTTGTATGTTCTAATTACAGGTTAAAAAACAATTTATAGATTCTGCCGTCTAATAGTCTACACATCTAATAGATACACAACAAATTACATATCGACGTCATGACGCTGTCAAGATCAAATGCGAAGCTACACAGCTGGTTCAATTAGCTAAATCTTGGTGCGCAAAGCTAATTTAACGGATTTTCCCAAATGTATTTTTTAAATAGGATAACTGCACACGACTGTAAGAAGACAAAATAGTTTGCTTTAAAGATCGTAATTTATATCTGTTTCAACACGTATATTATCAGTGTTGTCAGTTGTATTTAGTATCACTAAAGTTTTAAAGCTTCACAAGATGCGCATTGTTGGGGTTTAATAATGCCACCTCGAATAAACTTTTTACCTGTGATCAGTTGAGGTTACATTTATATGAACACAACCAGATAAATGTGATTTTATAACGCTGCATTCTGGAACTTGTATACAGTCATCAGGTCGACCGACGAATTGTAGTCAGCGATGACGCGCTCAGTTTGTTTCCATTTACTTTCCTCACAAAATTGCCCTCACTTTGAGCTCACAATCCTATCCTATTTAAAACAGTTTAGAAAATTCCGCATGCATTTCAATTAGGGCTGTTAACGATTAATTTAAATTCAATCGTTACCTTTTGAAAAAATAACAATTAATTAATCGTTAATTTCGATTAAAGCCAAAAATTGAAATGCATGGTGTCATAAGTAACATTTATTAAACGTACTTGTCGAAAAATCGAAATAACACTGGAATGTCTTCTTTATATGACATCTTTTAACCAACAGCGCAAACAGACACGTGTATTGACATTATTTGATGGAAGTGATGAGCGGGTCTTATTGACAATATAACCAGCCGAGCTGAACAATCGTTCAAATAGCGTTAGATTGTCTAGGTTGAAGTTACTGTAGTGGATGTTTGGTTTGCAGGTGATATGTAAGCCGAGTGTTAGAACCAAAGTAGCAGCGTGGCTGTGCAGATATTTGACGTAGGAGTTTAGAATCACCACGCAGCAAATTTGTAAAATATTGCACAAAAAATGGACGTTGTGCAAATTTGCACACGAGTTGTTTTTTTAACTTTGCACACGGACCAACGAAGCTTAGACTTAGAGGGAACATTGCATGGTAGGCAAACGATTTCTCTCAATGGACACAATAACCTTTATCAACAACTTGAACATTCACGTCAGTCAATACTTTAAAACCAAAATGTTCGTGTAATCGTACGGAAATTAGTCTGTATTCATCTGCTCGAAATATTTTACTTTTTGACTTCCAGTACATTTATAAGTGGGGGGGGGGCGATTTATCGTTTAAAAAAATGTTAATCGTTAAAAAAAAATAACGATTAATCGAGAAATGAATCGTTAATTTCCGCAGCCCTAATTTCTATATATCATTACCGAAACAAGTGCGAGGTCTTCCTATCCTACTGAACTTCTTTCTGTCTACTCATCCTCTCGTCATTTACGCTCTTCTGCAGACACACGTAGTCTCTCTGCTCCCATGACACGCACTAAAACATTTGGCGAAAGGTATTTCATTGTTTGGCCCCTCTAACTATGGAATTCTCTAACATTACACATTCCTAGTATTCCTACTACGAAGCACTTCAAGACAGCAATCAAAACATATCTTTTTAAACGTACCTTTCCAAATTAACAATAACAAATTTCTCTTAGAGATAATCGTAGCTTATCTGTACTATGATTTTATTATAATGTGTTTTATTTAAATTAAGATATGAATGTTTTAATGGTAATGCGTTTTATAAGTTCTCAAATTATTACTATACAAGTGGTTGAGCTTGATATTTGAAGAATGGGAAAATTTAAACTGAAATTTGAAAAAGCAAAAAACGTATGGTTCATGTACATAATCAGGTACTCGGTGCAAATATTTAATTTTTAAAAAATCGTAAAAAACAAATTTTTTGACTATAAATCCTTATTTTACGAGACATAACTAACAGTATATTCATTATTATATGCATCGCACGACAATCCAAAAATCCAAATTTTTTGTTATATCTCGTATTTTTATATAAAGGATTTATAGTAAACAAAACAACCACAGTCTGCCTGCAAAATTTACGCTCGCTAACATACGGGGAAGTGAGTTAAAAATTGTTCCAAAGTTTTTGAGGCAAACAATCAATCAGCCAGACGCCATGAGTTAATATAACGGACACGAGTTAATATAACGGACACGAGTTAATATAACGGACACGAGTTAATATAACGGACACGAGTTAATATAACGGACACGAGTTAATATAACGGACACGAGTTAATATAACGGACACGAGTTAATATAACGGACACGAGTTAATATAACGGAAACGAGTTAATATAACGGACACGAGTTAATATAACGGACACGAGTTAATATAACGGACACGAGTTAATATAACGGACACGAGTTAATATAACGGACACGAGTTAATATAACGGACACGAGTTAATATAACGGACACGAGTTAATATAACGGACACGAGTTAATATAACGGACACGAGTTGATATAACGGGCACGAGTTGATATAACGGGCACGAGTTAATATAACGGACACGAGTTAATATAACGGACACGAGTTAATATAACGGACACGAGTTAATATAACGGATTTAAAAAAGACATTAATAATAAAAATGGCAATCATCTCCCATGACCTAGGCGTAATGAGTAAATATCATATGACCAAATCATAGTCATCTCATGGCTACAAACACAACATACTAGATGTCACTTGAGATGTCGTGTAGGCTGCACTTTGTTTGAAACTATCTTGTTAAAACCTTTAATCCTCAGACTTATTAAGCACAGATGACCTACACCTTATTTTACACCATCCCAGGTTTTTGTTGTCTTACTAACCTCAAAACCTGGCCATCATATACATCGTCTGTCTTGTGGTTCTACTTTCTGTCCCCTGTCTCCAGACATCCACGCAAGTTTGATAGTTGTAGTTCTTACTGTTGGTCCCAATAGTTTACAAGTCGTCTGGCTTTAAAGGGTGGCTAAACGGTTGGTCCCAATAGTTTACACGCTGTCTGGCTTCAAATGGTGGCCAAACGGTTGGTCCCAATAGTTTACACGCTGTCTGGCTTCAAATGGTGGCCAAACGGTTGGTCCCAATAGTTTACACGCCATCTGGCTTCAAATGGTGGCCAAACGGTTGGTCCCAATAGTTTACACGCTGTCTGGCTTCAAATGGTGGCTAAACGGTTGGTCCCAATAGTTTACACGCTGTCTGGCTTCAAAGTGTGGCTAAACGGTTGGTCCCAATAGTTTACACGTCGTCTGGCTTCAAAGGGTGGCTAAACGGTTGGTCCAAATAGTTTGCACGCCATCTGGCTTCAAAGTGTGGCTAAACGGTTGGTCCCAATAGTTTACATGTCGTCTGGCTTCAAAGGGTGGCTAAACGGTTGGTCCAAATAGTTTGCACGCCATCTGGCTTCAAAGTATGGCTAAACGGTTGGTCCCAATAGTTTACACTCTGTCTGGCTTCAAAGGGTGGCTAAACGGTTGGTCCCAATAGTTTACACGCTGTATGGCTTCAAAGTTTGGCTAAACGGTTGGTCCCAATAGTTTACACGCCGTCTGGCTTCAAATGGTGGCTAAACGGTTGGTCCCAATAGTTTACACGCTGTCTGGCTTCAAAGGGTGGCTAAATGGTTGGTATATTACTTTTAAAGATTTTATTTTTTTAAATTGACAATTTCTGAGCTTAAATAAGTTTCGTAACATGTCAATCAAAATATTTGTCCAGACCAAGAAGTATTAAGTTTCGTGACATTGAACTAAA
This sequence comes from Ampullaceana balthica, assembly GCA_944989445.1. NCBI lineage: Eukaryota > Metazoa > Mollusca > Gastropoda > Lymnaeidae > Ampullaceana > Ampullaceana balthica. The sequence continues at coordinate 78,951 of CALYLW010001594.1, read as the reverse complement.
ATAGCTGGATGAAACAGTAGATACAACGGGACCTAAATGACCATTGTTAGTTATAGCAGTTGAATTTTGACTATACCAGCAGTACAAGAGTTAGGTCTAATGTTACCAGTATATAATGTACATGAGATTGGGATTGGTGTAAATGATGTACAAGAGATTGGGTTGGTGTAAATGATGTACAAGAGATTGGTTTGGTGTAAATGATGTACAAGAGATTGGTTTGGTGTAAATGATGTACAAGAGATTGGGTTGGTGTAAATGATGTACAAGAGATTGGGTTGGTGTAAATGATGTACAAGAGATTGGGTTAGTGTAAATGATGTACATGAGATTGGGTTGGTGTAAATGATGTACATGAGATTGGATTTGTGTAAATGATGTACAAGAGATTGGATTGGTGTAAATAATGTACATGAGATTGGATTGGTGTAAATGATGTACAAGAGATTGGATTGGTGTAAATGATGTACAAGAGATTGGGTTAGTGTAAATGATGTACATGAGATTGGGTTGGTGTAAATGATGTACATGAGATTGGATTGGTGTAAATGATGTACAAGAGATTGGATTGGTGTAAATAATGTACATGAGATTGGATTGGTGTAAATGATGTACAAGAGATTGGATTGGTGTAAATGATGTACAAGAGATTGGATTGGTGTAAATGATGTACAAGAGATTGGATTGGTGTAAATGATGTACAAGAGATTGTGTTGGTGTAAATGATGTACATGAGATTGGATTGGTGTAAATGATGTACAAGAGATTGGATTGGTGTAAATGATGTACATGAGATTGGATTGGTGTAAATGATGTACAAGAGATTGGATTGGTGTAAATGATGTACAAGAGATTGGGTTGGTGTAAATGATGTACAAGAGATTGGTTTGGTGTAAATGATGTACAAGAGATTGGGTTGGTGTAAATGATGTACAAGAGATTGGGTTGGTGTAAATGATGTACAAGAGATTGGGTTAGTGTAAATGATGTACATGAGATTGGGTTGATGTAAATTATGTACAAGAGATTGGGTTGGTGTAAATGATGTACAAGAGATTGGTTTAGTGTAAATGATGTACATCGCAACCTATGCTACGCCGTGTATTTGGTAAAATACAAAGGTCAAGGCTGTTGTTATCTGAAGATATCCGGATTATTGTCAAGGTTGATGCTATTCGAAGCGGTAGCACCAACAAGCTTAATGACAAGGCAAAAAACGACTCTAGAATGGGATGTTATTTTAATAGCTTCTATAATATATCTTATTACTTACCTTGTTTGTAACTGTGTCTTTTCCTAATTAAATAAAATTGCAAATAATATCGTGTTAAAAATAATTTTACAATTTCATTTTTTATTTATCAGATACTTTATTGTGACAGTCTCTTTCAATTTATTACCACCTTTTCCTTAATATCTATGCTTTCAGCGGTAAAGGTATCAACAAACACTTGCAAACCGTTCGGCGTCAATCTCTCGTGGTCCCTCGCATTGCCACTGATGTTTGAACATTATCTTCAATGCAGCAAAACACTATGTTATTTTGGATGATTTTCCTCCTTAAGCTAGTGAGTTTTTTTGTTGTTGTGTGCATGCATCGTTTAAAGTCATGATCGAAGCTTTGGCTTGAAGCTTCCTGTAAGGGAGATCATTTTTGAACTACTGGCAGACTTGATTATGCCCCATTCTCCGCTTTCCCCACTCTTGTGACCATGGAGAAAGAAGGTAGGCATCGTCTTTCTTTCTATGGTAAATGTGTTTTTTTTAAAATAAATACTTATATGTGAAAAAAATAAATAAATGCAGGCAATATATTTAGGTCGAAGGTGTTTGCGAGAATAGAGACCCTCCTTGGTCCTCCTTGGTGTGTTCAACCTCCTTGTCTTGTTCAACCTCCATGTCTTGTTCAACCTCCTTGTCTTGTTCATCTCCTTGTCTTGTTCATCCTCCTGGTCTTGTTCATCTCCTTGTCTTGTTCATTTCCTTGTCTTGTTCATCCTCCTGGTCTTGTTCAACCTCCTTGGCGAGTTCAACCTCCTTGTCTTGTTCAACCTCATTGTCTTGTTCAACCTCTTTGTCTTGTTCAACCTCCTTGTCTTGTTCAAACTCCTTGTCTTTTTCAACCTCCTTGACGTGTTCAACCACCTTGTCTTGCTCAACCTCCTTGTCTTGTTCAACCTCCTTGTCTTGTTCAACCTCCTTGTCTTGTTCAACCTCCTTGTCCTGTTTAACCTCCTTGTCTTGTTCAACCTCTTTGTCTTGTTCAACCTCCTGGTCTTTTCAACATTGTGGAATTTCAAAATTATTTATCAACAAGATTCTTATCCAAGTCAATATTTTAGACAGCTCTCTCAACGAAGCATCACATCTACCACCTTTACTGTTAAGATCCCCTCCTCACATTCACCTCTCCTCACATTCACCCCTCCTCACATTCATCCCTCCTCACATTCACCTCTCCTCACATTCACCCCTCCTCACATTCACCTTCTCTCACATTCACATCTCCTCACATTCACCTCTCCTCACATTCACCTCTCCTCACATTCACCCCTCCTCACATTCACCCCTCCTCACATTCACCACTCCTCACATTCACCTCTCCTCACATTCACCCCTCCTCACATTCATCCCTCCTCACATTCACCTTCTCTCACATTCACATCTCCTCACATTCACCTCTCCTCACATTCACCCATCTCACATTCACACCTCCTCACATTCATCCCTTCTCACATTCACACCTCCTCACATTCACCCCTTCTCACATTCATCCCTCCTCACATTCATCCCTCCTCACATTCACACCTCCTCACATTCACACCTCCTCACATTCACCCCTTCTCACATTCATCCCTCCTCACATTCATCCCTCCTCACATTCACACCTCCTCACATTCACACCTCCTCACATTCACCCCTTCTCATATTCATCCCTCCTCACATTCATCCCTCCTCACATTCACACCTCCTCACATTCACCCCTTCTCACATTCATCCCTCCTCACATTCATCCCTCCTCACATTCACACCTCCTCACATTCACACCTCCTCACATTCACCCCTTCTCACATTCATCCCTCCTCACATTCATCCCTCCTCACATTCACACCTCCTCACATTCACACCTTCTCACATTCACCCCTTCTCACATTCATCCCTCCTCACATTCACACCTCCTCACATTCACACCTCCTCACATTCACCCCTTCTCACATTCATCCCTCCTCACATTCATCCCTCCTCACATTCACACCTCCTCACATTCACCCCTCCTCACATTCATCCCTCCTCACATTCATCCCTCCTCACATTCATCCCTCCTCACATTCACACCTCCTCACATTCTACCCTTCTCACATTCATCCCTCCTCACATTCATCCCTCCTCATATTCACACCTCCTCACATTCACCCCTTCTCACATTCATCCCTCCTCACATTCATCCCTCCTCACATTCACACCTCCTCACATTCACCTCTCCTCACATTCATCCCTCCTCACATTCACACCTCCTCACATTCACCTCTCCTCACATTCACCCCTCCTCACATTCACCCCTCCTCACATTCACCACTCCTCACATTCACCTCTCCTCACATTCACCTCTCCTCACATTCACCTCTCCTCACATTCACCTCTCCTCACATTCACCACTCCTCACATTCACCACTCCTCACATTCACCTCTCCTCACATTCACCTCTCCTCACATTCACCTCTCCTCACATTCACCTCTCCTCACATTCACCTCTCCTCACATTCACCTCTCCTCACATTCACCTCTCCTCACATTCACCTCTCCTCACATTCACCACTCCTCACATTCACCTCTCCTCACATTCACCACTCCTCACATTCACCTCTCCTCACATTCACCTCTCCTCACATTCACCTCTCCTCACATTCACCTCTCCTCACATTCACCTCTCCTCACATTCACCACTCCTCACATTCACCTCTCCTCACATTCACCACTCCTCACATTCACCTCTCCTCACATTCACCTCTCCTCACATTCACCTCTCCTCACATTCACCTCTCCTCACATTCACACCTCCTCACATTCATCCCTCCTCACATTCACCCTCCTCACATTCACCCATCCTCACATTCACCCCTCCTCACATTCACCCATCCTCACATTCACCCCTCCTCACATTCACCTCTCCTCACATTCACACCTCCTCACATTCATCCCTCCTCACATTCACCTCTCCTCACATTCACACCTCATCACATTCACCCCTCCTCACATTCATCCCTCCTCACATTCACCCCTCCTCACATTCATCCCTCCTCACATTCACACCTCACATTCACTCCTTCGCCATAACACCCCTCCGACATAACACCCCTCCGACATAACACCCCTCCGACATAACACCCCTCCGACATAACACCTTCCGACATAACACCTTACGACATAACACCTTCCGACATAACACCTTCCGACATAACACCTTACGACATAACACCTTCTGACATAACACCCTCCGACATAACACCCTCCGACATAACACCCTCCGACACAAAACCCTCCGACACAAAAGCCTCCGACACAAAACCCTCCGACATAACACCCCTCCGACATAACACCCTCCGACATAACACCCCTCCGACATAACACCCCTCCGACACAAAACCCTCCGACATAACACCCCTCCGACACAAAACCCTCCGACATAACACCCTCCGACATAACACCCCTCCGACACAAAACCCTCCGACATAACACCCTCCGACATAACACCCTCCGACATAACACCCCCGACATAACACCCTCCGACATAACACCCTCCGACATAACACCCTCCGACATAACACCCTCCGACATAACACCCTCCGACATAACACCCTCCGACATAACACCCTCCGACATAACACCCTCCGACATAACACCCTCCGACATAACACCCTCCGACATAACACCCTCCGACATAACACCCCTCCGACATAACACCCCCGACATAACACCCTTGCTGTTAAAAACTCAATTCACACCGATCACCTCCCATGATTGTCCGCGTGCATTCATGGATTACCCCCCAAAGTCGGAGCTTTTCTTCGCTGAATGGCTGTTACCATTTCACCCTTGACGGAGCATGCACAATGGGCCATTTCACGCTTGACTTACCACGCGCAATATGCCATTTCACGCTACACGTGGGAACAAGGGGCAGTACGCCGACCACAGTCCGAAGAGTCCGGTAGACCACTCACGGTAGATGTAGGGTTCACGTTTCTGAGTCAGCCACTTGATGTCAATGTTGGGAGCCATCAACAATATAAACATGGAATATCAATATGAATACTAAATCCCAGAACACAGGCGAGTCAAACATAGTTGGGGCACAAAAACCAAGTCAATAATTTAACTTATCTCTTATGTTAAATAACTTGTAGGTCTACTGACGGCTATATTGGTTATAGGTAATGATTTGCTAATTCAGCAATAAGTGAAATAATTGGCTAAGTCAGTCATAAGTCCAGTCATTGGCTAAGTCAGTCATAAGTCCAGTCATTGGCTAAGTCAGTCATAAGTCCAATCATTAGCTAAGTCAGTCATAAGTCCAGTCATTGGCTAAGTCAGTGATAAGTCCAGTCATTGGCTAAGTCAGTGATAAGTCCAGTCATTGGCTAAGTCAGTGATAAGTCCAGTCATTGGCTAAGTCAGTGATAAGTCCAGTCATTGGCTAAGTCAGTCATAAGTCCAGTCATTGGCTAAGTCAGTGATAAGTCCAGTCATTGGCTAAGTCAGTCATAAGTCCAGTCATTGGCTAAGTCAGTGATAAGTCCAGTCATTGGCTAAGTCAGTCATAAGTCCAGTCATTGGCTAAGTCAGTCATAAGTCCAGTCATTGGCTAAGTCAGTGATAAGTCCAGTCATTGGCTAAGTCAGTCATAAGTCCAGTCATTGGCTAAGTCAGTCATAAGTCCAGTCATTGGCTAAGTCAGTCATAAGTCCAGTCATTAGCTAATTCAGTCATAAGTTCAGTCATTGGCTAAGTCAGTCATAAGTTCAGTCATTAGCTAATTCAGTCATAAGTTCAGTCATTGGCTAAGTAAGTCATAAGTCCAGTCATAAGTTCAGTCATTGGCATAATATGATTTCACCCTAAAGTTTTTTTTTGGCAATGATTCTCACACCAATTCTCAGCAAGGCATCAACTCTTCTTCTCCACCATAGACACAGTGAAAAAAAATGAATACACCGTTGATGACGAATTAAAATTAAGCCACAAGTTATGTGACAATTTTTATCTATTGTATCTATAAGCCCATGGGCGAAGCTAAGATGATGTTATAGGCATCGGGTGGGCACCCACAATAAAATAAAATATTGATCACAGATGATGGAACTGGAATTGATGGTTGCTGGACATTCTCCTTCATTATTGATGGTTGCTGGACATTCTCCTTCATTATTGATGGTTGCTGGACATTCTCCTTCATTATTGATGGTTGCTGGACATTCTCCTTCATTATTGATGGTTGCTGGACATTCTCCTTCATTATTGATGGTTGCTGGACATTCTCCTTCATTATTGATGGTTGCTGGACATTCTCCTTCATTATTGATGGTTGCTGGACATTCTCCTTCATTATTGATGGTTGCTGGACATTCTCCTTCATTATTGATGGTTGCTGGACATTCTCCTTCATTATTGATGGTTGCTGGACATTCTCCTTCATTATTGATGGTTGCTGGACATTCTCCTTCATTATTGATGGTTGCTGGACATTCTCCTTCATTATTGATGGTTGCTGGACATTCTCCTTCATTATTGATGGTTGCTGGACATTTTCCTTCATTATTGATGGTTGCTGGACATTCTCCTTCATTATTGATGGTTGCTGGACATTCTCCTTCATTATTGATGGTTGCTGGACATTCTCCTTCATTATTGATGGTTGCTGGACATTCTCCTTCATTATTGATGGTTGCTGGACATTCTCCTTCATTATTGATGGTTGCTGGACATTCTCCTTCATTATTGATGGTTGCTGGACATTCTCCTTCATTATTGATGGTTGCTGGACATTCTCCTTCATTATTGATGGTTGCTGGACATTCTCCTTCATTATTGATGGTTGCTGGACATTCTCCTTCATTATTGATGGTTGCTGGACATTCTCCTTCATTATTGATGGTTGCTGGACATTCTCCTTCATTATTGATGGTTGCTGGACATTCTCCTTCATTATTGATGGTTGCTGGACATTCTCCTTCATTATTGATGGTTGCTGGACATTTTCCTTCATTATTGATGGTTGCTGGACATTCTCCTTCATTATTGATGGTTGCTGGACATTCTCCTTCATTATTGATGGTTGCTGGACATTCTCCTTCATTATTGATGGTTGCTGGACATTCTCCTTCATTATTGATGGTTGCTGGACATTCTCCTTCATTATTGATGGTTGCTGGACATTCTCCTTCATTATTGATGGTTGCTGGACATTCTCCTTCATTATTGATGGTTGCTGGACATTCTCCTTCATTATTGATGGTTGCTGGACATTCTCCTTCATTATTGATGGTTGCTGGACATTCTCCTTCATTATTGATGGTTGCTGGACATTCTCCTTCATTATTGATGGTTGCTGGACATTTTCCTTCATTATTGATGGTTGCTGGACATTCTCCTTCATTATTGATGGTTGCTGGACATTCTCCTTCATTATTGATGGTTGCTGGACATTCTCCTTCATTATTGATGGTTGCTGGACATTCTCCTTCATTATTGATGGTTGCTGGACATTCTCCTTCATTATTGATGGTTGCTGGACATTCTCCTTCATTATTGATGGTTTCTGGACATTCTCCTTCATTATTGATGGTTGCTGGACATTCTCCTTCATTATTGATGGTTGCTGGACATTCTCCTTCATTATTGATGGTTGCTGGACATTCTCCTTCATTATTGATGGTTGCTGGACATTCTCCTTCATTATTGATGGTTGCTGGACATTCTCCTTCATTATTGATGGTTGCTGGACATTCTCCTTCATTATTGATGGTTGCTGGACATTCTCCTTCATTATTGATGGTTGCTGGACATTCTCCTTCATTATTGATGGTTGCTGGACATTCTCCTTCATTATTGATGGTTGCTGGACATTCTCCTTCATTATTGATGGTTGCTGGACATTCACCTTCATTTTGGGGGCTTCATCTAGCGTGACGTCATGGTAGCAATTTGTGGTGGTGTAAAACTCGGCTGCTGAGGTATTTAGTACTGTGTCTGTGGAATAATATACGTCCATCGTACAGTGCCTCATTCATATTGTGCTTTTGTGGTATATTAGTGCTGTTTCTTTGTGGTATAGTAGTGCTGTTTCTTTGTGGTATTGTAGTGCTGTTTCTTTGTGGTATTGTAGTGCTGTTTCTTTGTGGTATTGTAGTGCTGTTTCTTTGTGGTATTGTAGTGCTGTTTCTTTGTGGTATAGTAGTGCTGTTTCTTTGTGGTATTGCAGTACTGTTTCTTTGTAGTATTGTAGTGCTGTTTCTTTGTGGTATAGTAGTGCTGTTTCTTTGTGGTATTGTAGTGCTGTTTCTTTGTGGTATAGTAGTGCTGTTTCTTTGTAGTATTGTAGTGCTGTTTGTTTGTGGTATAGTAGTGCTGTTTGTGTTTGTGTGGTATAGTAGTGCTGTTTCTTTGTGGTATAGTAGTGCTGTTTCTTTGTAGTATTGTAGTGCTGTTTGTTTGTGGTATAGTAGTGCTGTTTCTTTGTGGTATTGCAGTACTGTTTCTTTGTAGTATTGTAGTGCTGTTTGTTTGTGGTATAGTAGTGCTGTTTCTTTGTGGTATTGCAGTGCTGTTTCTTTGTGTTAAAGTAGTATATTTACTCTGGGGCACTGTAGTACTTAATCTCTTTGTAGAATGCTTATGGGTATTTAAGTACAGTACCCTTGTGATGTATAATGCTGTTAACAATACTGTGCCTGTGCGGTGCTGTGTCGTTGCATCGCTGAAGTGTTAAAAGCCCGAAACTTTGTACCACTTTCAGTCGCCTAACACCTTGTGAAAGCCTGCCCTAAGCCATCAATAAGTTTTTCTGTGGAACTAAAGAGCAGCTATCGACATGCCCAACAACCAATCGATGAAACACAAACCAACAGTAAAGCCAAACTGTAGCCACCGAGCGCAGCAGTCAACAATGCCGTCCATTGTTCGGATACCAACCTACCTGACGGCCGCTTCCTTCACGACTGTTGAGCAGGTCCCCTGGAGCTCCACCGGCCCACGCAACACCACCAACCTTCACCCTCTACCGGTCCACCCCACAATACCACCCACCCCCCACCACAGTTTAACCCCTGGATCTCACCAGAACGGAGTCTTCTTTCAACGAGAACGTTTAGATAAATTCTTTTTTTTCTTTTTGTCAAGATGTAGGAACCGTGTCACCGCCATCGTGCATATCCGGTCACAAGTTTGAGTTTAACTCTCAGCTCTAGCGGCTGGGTGTGTGTGTAAACATGTTTTCAATGAGTCCAGTCTAACTAAGTAGGCCGTTCTTGGTAACCGAATATGTTCTTTTTGGACCATTAACATTTTGTTTGGGAAGCCTGCAAGTGAATAATCATTGTTTAGAACAAGTAAAGGAAACACAGACCGACTTCTAGATGTATACGAGAACACTTCACCTCTACCTAAAACCAACAACATACAAGTGTTGTATAACAGAACACTTCACCTCTGCCTAAAACCAACAACATACAAGTGTTGTATAACAGAACACTTCACCTCTGCCTAAAACCAACAACATACAAGTGTTGTATAACAGAACACTTCACCTCTGCCTAAAACCAACAACATACAAGTGTTGTATAACAGAACACTTCACCTCTGCCTAAAACCAACAACATACAAGTGTTGTATAACAGAACACTTCACTTCCACCTAAAACCAACAACATACAAGTGTTGTATAACAGAACACTTCACCTCTGCCTAAAACCAACAACATACAAGTGTTGTATAACAGAACACTTCACCTCTGCCTAAAACCAACATACAAGTGCTGGTAGTTAGTGAGCACCGAGTCCTCACAAAAATCGTTAGTCTTTGCTTCACATTATTTTTTTTAAGTTTAATCATATAGGTGGATTTATATGATGGTCTGAATTTAAACTCATATTAATGCTCATATTAATACTCATATTAATACTCATATTAATACTCATATTAATACTCATATTAATACTCATATTAATACTCATATTAATACTAGGTTGTGCTGCGGCGCCGTGGTTACCTATGAACTTGTGACGTAGTTCCGTCTTGTGAAGACATACCCGTAATGTCAACATTTTGGGTTGTTTTCATTTTAGTTAGCGGCTATGGCAATAACATGTAGCAACAACAAATCATTGCATCGCCGGTGTGCCTTCGGCGCCCACCTTTTTCAAAAGGCCAACTAACTTGTCCTTGTATGATACATAAGTAATATTATAATTTCTTAATTAAATGTACACTAAGTATTTTATAATAGGGTTGTTTTTTGTTTTTTTGTCAAAAGCCCAAGTAACTTATCCTGGTATGATAAATACTAAATATTCCTGAAATGTACACAAAGTATTTATATAATTTTTTTTACAGTGCTAATCACCACACGATTTTTTAACTAATTTTAGAAAGCAGCGCACCAAATTACAGCAACAAAAAATAACTCTTTGAGTCAGTCAGCACTATTTAAAACACTAATGGTGACGTCAAAGGTTCGTGCGTTGTTTGGTTAATATTAATCTGGAAACCAAAATGGATATGATTTTTAGGTCCATAATATCAATTTTTTTAAAAAGCAGAGTGATGTCCCTTAGCGTTAGGCCACAGTCATACATAATTGAGCGTCAATGTATATATGATTCCCGGAATGGATGTAATGCTTCTTGGATGTAATGCTGATTTGTTCAATAACGCGCACCAAAAATTACTGCACCAAATATAACTCTTTTCAAACGTTCCGCATACAATTGTTCAATATGATAATAAATGAATCAAATAAAAATAAATAAAATAAATGAAAGTTCTGCATTACGTTATTTTTAATCTGATGTGTATTTATTTTGAAAACTTCCGTCATTTTTTCTTTGCTGTAGTATCACCGTATGCTGTTTGTAATTCACTATGCATTTACTATTATCCTTATTATATATCATTACTTTTCATGCAAACTTATATAACGTGAAGCCTAAGTTTGGAGGTTTTCTCATAGCACATAGTCTATATTCATATATATAATCAAAATATTTACTCTGCTATGTCCGTTCGTAACGCTAGATTTTTTAGTACTGATGAAAGCATTAGTAAAAATAGATACTTCTGTATTAGTCAATAAGCTTGAATTTATTGTTTTGATCACACAACAAGTTTGTGTATCCTCAGACTCAGACTGTCTTATTTTAGCTATCGTCAGTTGTGGCTTTGGTGGGTGGAAGGCTGGGCAAGAGGGTGGCATTAAGAGGCGGCATTGTTGGGTGCAGTGCAGGGCAAGAGGGTGGCATTAAGAGGTGGCGTTGTTGGGTGGAGTGCAGGGCAAGAGGGTGGCATTAAGAGGTGGCATTGCTGGGTGGAGTGCAGGGCAAGAGGGTGGCATTAAGAGGTGGCGTTGTTGGGTGGAGTGCAGGGCAAGATGGTGGCATTAAGTGGTAGCGTTGCTGGGTGGAGTGCAGGGGTGGCATTAAGAGGTGGCGTTGTTGGGTGGAGTGCAGGGCAAGATGGTGGCATTAAGAGGTGGCGTTGTTGGGTGGAGTGCAGGGCAAGAGGGTGGAGTGCAAAGCAAGAGGGTGGCATTAAGAGGTGACATTGTTGGGTGGAGTGCAGGGCAAGAGGGTGGCATTAAGAGGTGGCGTTGTTGGGTGGAATGCAGGGCAAGAGGGTGGCATTAAGAGGTGGCGTTGTTGGGTGGAATGCAGGGCAAGAGGGTGGCATTAAGAGGTGGCGTTGTTGGGTGGAATGCAGGGCAAGAGGGTGGCATTAAGAGGTGACATTGTTGGGTGGAGTGCAGGGCAAGAGGGTGGCATTACGAGGTGGCATTGTTGGGTGGAGTGCAGGGCAAGAGGGTGGCATTAAGAGGTGGCATTGTTGGGTGGAGTGCAGGGCAAGAGGGTGGCATTAAGAGGTGGCGTTGTTGGGTGGAATGCATGGCAAGAGGGTTGCATTAAGAGGTGGCGTTGTTGGGTGGAATGCATGGCAAGAGGGTTGCATTAAGAGGTGGCGTTGTTGGGTGGAATGCAGGGCAAGAGGGTTGCATTAAGAGGTGGCGTTGTTGGGTTGAGTGCAGGGCAAGAGGGTGGCATTAAGAGGTTGCGTTGTTGGGTGGAATGCAGGGCAAGAGGGTGGCATTAAGAGGTGGCGTTGTTGGGTGGAATGCAGGGCAAGAGGGTGGCATTAAGAGGTGGCGTTGTTGGGTGGAATGCAGGGCAAGAGGGTGGCATTAAGAGGTGGCGTTGTTGGGTGGAATGCAGGGCAAGAGGGTGGCATTAAGAGGTGGTGTCGCTGGGTGGAATGCAGGGCAAGAGGGTGGCATTAAGAGGTGGCGAGTGATCGCTCAGGGCCAACATTTGGTCTTCATCAACGGGGAAGTTTAAGAGAAATATGTTCTTGATGTTTTAGATTACTTACATCCGTGCAACGGGATTACGTTTGTATGCTAATTGCTGCTTGCAGAGAAATTGTTTACATAGCCGATGTGAAAAAACTAAGTCTTGTGTGCAGTGTGTAACAGCTGTGAGATCCTATAAAAAACATTATATTAATCATTGCGTGATATTACCATGCTTACTAATCATTGCAGGATGATGATTAGTTATTTAAATCATACTTGATCATAAATGTTTTATGTTAACTTTATGGGGTCATGAACTTTGCCTGTAATCATTGTATGGTCACTCCATGTTGGCGTGATCTGCTGGGTGTCATTCAACTAACGATTTAATCACTACCTGATCATCAACTTTTTATTTCATAAACGTGAGGCTTTAATTGGTGTGTTAGTTTGAGGCTTAAATTGGTGTGTTAGTTTGAGGCTTTTATTGGTGTGTTATTTTTAGGCTTTTACTGGTGTGTTATTTTTAGGCTTTTATTCGTGTGTTAGTTTGAGGCTTTTATTCGTGTGTTAGTTTGAGGCTTTTATTGGTGTGTTAGTTTGAGGCTTTTATTGGTGTGTTAGTTTGAGGCATTTATTGGTGTGTTAGTTTGAGGCTTTTATTGATGTGTTAGTTTGAGGCTTTTATTGGTGTGTTAGTTTGAGGCTTTTATTGGTGTGTTAGTTTGAGGCATTTATTGGTGTGTTAGTTTGAGGCTTTTATTGGTGTGTTAGTTTGAGGCTTTTATTGGTGTGTTAGTTTGAGGCTTTTATTGGTGTGTTAGTTTGAGGCTTTTATTGGTGTGTTAGTTTGAGGCTTTTATTGGTGTGTTAGTTTGAGGCTTTTATTGGTGTGTTTGTTTGAGGCTTTTATTGGTGTGTTAGTTTGAGGCTTTTATTGGTGTGTTAGTTTGAGGCTTTTATTGGTGTGTTAGTTTGAGGCTTTTATTGGTGTGTTAGTTTGAGGCTTTTATTGGTGTGTTAGTTTGAGGCTTTTATTGAAGTGTTAGTTTGAGGCTTTTATTGGTGTGTTAGTTTGAGGCTTTTATTGGAGTGTTAGTTTGAGGCTTTTATTGGTGTGTTAGTTTGATGCTTTTATTGGTGTGTTAGTTTGAGGCTTTTATTGGTGTGTTAGTTTGAGGCTTTTATTGGTGTGTTAGTTTGAGGCTTTTATTGGTGTGTTAGTTTGAGGCTTTTATTATTTGTTAATTTGAGGCTTTAATTGGTGTGTTAGTTTGAGGCTTTTATTGGTGTGTTAGTTTGATGCTTTTATTGGTGTGTTAGTTTGAGGCTTTTATTGGTGTGTTAGTTTGATGCTTTTATTGGTGTGTTAGTTTGAGGCTTTTATTGGTGTGTTAGTTTGAGGCTTTTATTGGTGTGTTAGTTTGAGGCTTTAATTGGTGTGTTAGTTTGAGGCTTTTATTGGTGTGTTAGTTTGAGGCTTTTATTGGTGTGTTAGTTTGAGGCTTTTATTGGTGTGTTAGTTTGAGGCTTTTATTGGTGTGTTAATTTGAGGCTTTAATTGGTGTGTTAGTTTGAGGCTTTTATTGGTGTGTTAGTTTGATGCTTTTATTGGTGTGTTAGTTTGAGGCTTTTATTGGTGTGTTAGTTTGAGGCTTTTATTGGTGTGTTAGTTTGAGGCTTTTATTGGAGTGTTAGTTTGAGGCTTTTATTGGTGTGTTAGTTTGAGGCTTTTATTATTTGTTAATTTGAGGCTTTAATTGGTGTGTTAGTTTGAGGCTTTAATTGGTGTGGTAGTTTGAGGCTTTTATTGGTGTGTTAGTTTGAGGCTTTTATTGGTGTGTTAGTTTGAGGCTTTTATTGGTGTGTTAGTTTGAGGCTTTTATTGGTGTGTTAGTTTGAGGCTTTTATTGGTGTGTTAGTTTGAGGCTTTTATTGGAGTGTTAGTTTGAGGCTTTTATTGGTGTGTTAGTTTGAGGCATTTATTGGTGTGTTAGTTTGAGGCTTTTATTGGTGTGTTAGTTTGAGGCTTTTATTGGTGTGTTAGTTTGATGCTTTTATTGGTGTGTTAGTTTGAGGCTTTTATTGGTGTGTTAGTTTGAGGCTTTTATTGGTGTGTTAGTTTGAGGCTTTTATTGGTGTGTTAGTTTGAGGCTTTTATTGGTGTGTTAGTTTGAGGCTTTTATTGGTGTGTTAGTTTGAGGCTTTTATTGGTGTGTTAGTTTGAGGCTTTTATTGGTGTGTTATTTTTAGGCTTTTATTGGTGTGTTAGTTTGAGGCTTAAATTGGTGTGTTAGTTTGAGGCTATAATTTATGTGTTTGTTTAAGGATTTTATTGATGCTAGTTTGAGGCTTTAATTGGTGTGTTAGTTTGAGGCTTTTATTGATGTTAGTTTGAGGCTTTAATTGGTGTGTTAGTTTGAGGCTTTTATTGATGTTAGTTTGAGGCTTTTATTGGTGTGTTAGTTTGAGGCTTTTATTGGTGTGTTAGTTTGAGGCTTTTATTTTTGTTAGATTGAGGCTTTTATTGGTGTGTTAGTTTGAGGCTTTTATTGGTGTGTTAGTTTGAGGCTATTATTATTTGTTAGTTTGAGGTATTTGTACTGGTGTAATGTGATGTCATGATGAGTTAGATGTTAATGATGAAAGAATGAAGGTCATTGTGGTTAGAGGCTAATGATGAAAGAATGAAGGTCATAGTGGTTAGAGGTTAATGATGAAAGAATGAAGGTCATAGTGGTTAGAGGTTAATGATGAAAGAATGAAGGTCATAGTGGTTAGAGGTTAATGATGAAAGAATGAAGGCCATTGTGGTTAGAAATCTCTACAAAGCTAAGACTTGAGTCATGATGTTAAGATATCATTAATCAAGGAACTAATAGACGTTTGTCCTAGTTTACTTTGTGGTGAAAGAAACGCGTCACATCGGATGTGAGTGACCTGTATCCGGATATTTCGAACTGTTTACTTTTCACAAAGGTCAATTGTAAAAAAGATTATTTACCATTTCAATGGCTGCCGCTGACTTGTTAGTTTATTTATGCTCGTATCAACATACATCATTTGCAATGTATGTCACGTCCCGTCTTTCCTGTCCGTGACGCTACTAAATTTAGAAGGCAGCACACCAAATTACTGCACCAAAAATAACTCTTTTCGAACGTTCCACATAAAATTGCGCAATATAAAAATAAATGAATCAAATAAAAATAAATAAAATAAATGAAAGTTCTGTATTACATTATTTTTTACTAGTGTATTACCCGTCAAAAATAACGGAAGTTTTCAAAATAAATACATTTCAGTTAAAATCTATTTATTTTGAGAAAAAAAAACACTTCAGAGTAAAAATTAATGTAATACAGAACTTTTATTTCTTTAATTTATTTTTATTCATTTACAAAATCGATCGCAGCGCCACCTAACAGCACAATAAAACAAAATCGATCGCAGCACCACCTAACAGCATTACATCCAGACAGACAAAGGGAATTATGTGTATTTATTCTGATGTATATTTTTAAAAAAATAAATAGATTTCAGCTGAAATATATTTATTTTGAAAACTTCCGTCATTTTTGACGGGTAATACACTAGTTTTGTCATATTTTCAGAGAGTCGTCATATAGTCATAGAGGATGACTGACATTCCAAGAACAGAACGGTTCTCTGTGTCTTCTCTCCCGTATCATTTCTTCAATACGGTGCTTTAACATGTTTGTTTTGGGTTTCGCTTTCTTTTTGCATTAATGCTGTATTCTCATATACAATTACTGTATTCTCATATACAATCACGGTATTCGCATAAACAATCACGGTATTCGCATATACAATCACGGTATTCGCATATACAATCATGGTATTCGCATATACAATCACGGTATTCGCATATACAATCACGGTATTCTCATATACAATTACTGTATTCTCATATACAATTACTGTATTCTCATATACAATTACGGTATTCTCATATACAATTACTGTATTCTCATATACAATTACGGTATTCTCATATACAATTACTGTATTCTCATATACAATTACGGTATTCGCATATACAATCACGGTATTCTCATATACAATCACGGTATTCGCATATACAATTACGGTATTCTCATATACAATTACGGTATTCTCATATACAATTACGGGTTTCGCATATACAATTACGGTATAATGATATACAATTACGGTATTCTCATATACAATTACTGTATTCTCATAAACAATTACTGTATTCGCATATACAATTACGGTATTCGCATATACAATTACGGTATTCGCATATACAATTACGGTATTCGCATATACAATTACGGTATTCTCATATACAATTACAGTATTCACATATACAATTACGGTATTCTCATATACAATTACAGTATTCACATATACAATTACGGTATTTGCATATACAATTACGGTATTCTCATATATAATTACGGTATTCTCATATACAATTACGGTATTCTCATATACAATTACGGTATTCTCATATACAATCACGGTATTCTCATATACAATTACGGTATTCTCATATACAATTACGGTATTCTCATATACAATTACGGTATTCTCATATACAATTACTGTATTCTCATATACAATATGATGCAAGTCAACGATAGATTTCCTTTTCAGTGTATTGTTTGTATTTAAAACATGTTTAACTGTATGATATGCACCGTGGGAACTTTGCACACACAACTAGGAACACATCGATATCATGCCACAATGGACACCTAAGTAACAATTTATTTAAACAAATTAAAAACTTAAATCACTGCATGACACGCATTAATACGTAACTTAAGAGAATGACGTCATTATTTACAATTTCATCAACATTGTAATTTCTTCCCAGCCGTCTCATGTTTCATCTGAAAGTGGACTGAAATGAAATACATCAGTTTAGCCTCAGATCCACGTCCTACTAGCGGAAGTTGTCAAAACGAATCCCGGGAAGTGCTAAAAAAAAGTCAAGTGAAGCTGTGTGCGCATGTGCGGCCCCTGAGCAGCTTTTCAATTTTTAAAGAGCGCCTTACTCTTGTGGGGGCAAAAAGTGATCTGAAGGGGCCAATGACTTTTTAATGCAATGAAACTTTGATTATGATTAAAGAGAGCATCTCTTGAGAAAAATCAAAGCCGGCTTCGAGTTCGTTAAGGGTTGAACCAATTTTGGACAAAGCTTTGGCATCATTTTATTTTCTCAAATTGTATCTAGTTTGTAGGAGTTTGGGTCTCTTTAACTTTATTTTAAGACCAGTACACCTTAGTGAATGTACGCACGGCGAATTGTCTCGTGAACTGTTTTTGGTGTACTTAAAAGGAAATTTCCAGATTACTGTACTTAATGTACACTCGGTAATGTTTCTAGTACACTGTGATCAAGGTACACAAAAGACATGCCAGGTCCACTTTAATCATTGTACACAAGGGAAATTGTGTACAGTGCGTTAATCCATGCACACAAACCGACTTAACATTATTGGCTGATTGGGCTTATAAGAAACGATGTTTGGTCTGCTGCGTTTGTCTACACTAAGCCAATATCGTTAGAACTAAACGGATCACGGAGCACGTCATCACTGTTCTAGTTGATCATTGTACACAGAACACGGAGCACGTCATCACTGTTCTAGTTGATCATTGTACACAGAACACGGAGCACGTCATCACTGTTCTAGTTGATCATTGTACACAGAACACGGAGCACGTCATCACTGTTCTAGTTGTATCCTTGTACACAGAACACGGATCACGTCATCACTGTTCTAGTTGTATCCTTGTACACAGAACACGGATCACGTCATCATTGTTCTAGTTGATCCTTGTACACAGAACACGGAGCACGTCATCACTGTTCTAGTTGATCCTTGTACACAGAACACGGAGCACGTCATCACTGTTCTAGTTGATCCTTGTACACAGAACACGGAGCACGTCATCACTGTTCTAGTTGATCCTTGTACACAGAACACGGAGCACGTCATCACTGTTCTAGTTGATCCTTGTACACAGAACACGGAGCACGTCATCACTGTTCTAGTTGATCCTTGTACACAGAACACGGAGCACGTCATCACTGTTCTAGTTGATCCTTGTACACAGAACACGGAGCACGTCATCACTGTTCTAGTTGATCCTTGTACACAGAACTAACAACTGATTATCAAAGAACGTATTTTTGATATTTTTACACACATTATAATTTTATTATTTCAACTATTTTCTGAACACATTTAATCCCCGCGGTTAAGAAAATAAATTTGATAACGATTTTTATTTACACCATCTCCAGCCTGGCAACAGAAATACAAAAATAAAGACCAAAAAATAATGAATTAAAGATGAGAGAATATGATCAAAGCCGCGGCTATTTTTGTTCCAATCATAATGTCAAGTAAGACATTGTGTGCGGATCGGGATCCATTAGGGACGTAATATCCCGCGGATTAAATCAATAATATTTAATTAAGTTATTGGATTAGGATAACTTAATCCTTCATCACTGCTCTAATGGCCGCCTTTATTTCCCTCAGTAGACCGTCGCACTTCTTTCAGTCGGACCAATGACGTAGGTGCTCCTTAGTTCAACAAGCCGCCATGTTTGATGAACCCAGGCTCGACCCACAACGAGAGAAGTGGACCAATGGGCTTTGATGTTTACCGGACTACCGTAAACGTACCTAATTAAGGGAGGGTGCCTCCTCCCCCCCCACCCCCCACCCCCGCACACCCACCACCGTGTTCTCACCGACCCCCGAACCACTCCGAGTTCTCGAAGTTTGATCACAATTCTCGAAGCTCATTCCTGTCACTGTGTCTATTTTTACTTGGAACTTCTTAATAGAAAGCGGATTAACTGCCACTTTTGGTTGTTTTGTATCGGAGTCATCCTAGTCCTAGATGTTTTCCCCCACTAAGCGTCATCGTAATGCCACGTGTTATCTTAATGTTACGTGTTATCTTAATGCTACATACTGCTCTAATGTTGTCGTCCAATAGCTATATGTTATCCTAATGCTACATACTGCTCTAATGTTGTCCAATAGCTATATGTTATCCTAATGACTAATGCTACGAGCTATCTGCGACATGTTTTATAAAAAAAGAAAAAGAAATTTCTGCTCATTAATTGACCGTTGTTTTCTATGTCTAGAGCTCTTTTACTATTACACAAGATTATGAGATCATTGGGGCGAAATTTAGTTTGACTTATATAATCCCCCCACCCCTCACTTTGAGGAGTGGGTGAGTCATTTGTTTCTCGCACCCTTTCCCAGAAACGCCCCTGTCCATGATGAACATAACAAATGTTACATTTCAAATATGAAGATAGTCCGCCTAGCGTCGTGCCCATTAACTGGAAACCTGGAATAAATTGGCATCTTGGTATGTGTCACAAAGCATTGACTTCGTGGTCGTTAAAATGATTGTAAATTTTAGATTTTATATCTGGTCCAATATATGTTGTGTATGTTGAAGGTATATGACGTGGTAGGTCAATGGTAGGTCAATGGTAGGTCAATGGTAGGTCAATGGTAGGTCAATGGTATTTTACTTGTATTGTAGGTATAGCAAAATGTTACATATATATATATTCAGGTCTAGGATATTTGTACCTATTGTAAGTCTCTCTCTTCTCTTCGGCATTCTTCCGTTTCAAGAGACGATGGTGCATCACCTTAGGTTTTGATGCAAAAAAAACTTCTTGATGTAGGGCGTTTTGAGTCGCTTGAGTGTCCTCTCCAGAGGTGATCCGAGCCTGGGAGTGTATTATGGGCTGCTGCCCATACAGGAAATTATTATTATTTTATTTATTAATTTATTTGTTTAAAATATTTTTTTGTCTTCTGTAGATCTATGTTATGTGTGACAGGTTCACTACATTTTTCTTCTGTAGGCCTATGATATGTGTGACAGGTTCACTACATTTGTCTTCTGTGGGTCTATGATATGTGTGACAGGTTCACTACATTTGTTATGATTAAGAATGAGTTGAATACGTTGTTGTCTATGTATCTCTTAAATCTTGCTCAAGGCAGTTAATTTTCTGATTTTTTTCAGTAACTTAAGTAGGATCTGACACTAAACTTTCTGTTTATTTGTGTTTTAAGGTATGATTCTAATGATGATATTTTAACATGAGAATAGCAAAGGGTTTTATTTCATACAGAGCCATGAGGATTGAGTTTCCCGTTATGAAAGTAGAATTATAGATTGTTGATTAATAATGTTTTCTTCTTGACTAAGATTACTTGCCAACGGATTTATTGCTGTACAGATCGTTGTTACATCCGGTATTCAGTTTCAGGCGTCAGTTGTATCTGGAATGTTTTATTTGTGCTGTTACTTCAGGTCTGATGTTACTTTAGGTCTGATGTTACTTTAGGTCTGATGTTACTTTAGGTCTGATGTTACTTTAGATCTGATGTTACTTTAGGTCTGATGTTACTTTAGGCCTGATGTTACTTTAGTTCTGATGTTACTTTAGGTCTGATGTTACGTTAGGTCTGATGTTACTTTAGTTCTGATGTTACTTTAGTTCTGCTGTTAATTTAGGTCTGATGTTACTTTAGGTCTGATGTTACTTTAGGTCTGATGTTACTTTAGTCTGATGTTACTTTAGGTCTGATGTTACTATAGGTCTGATGTTACTTTAGGTCTGATGTTACTTTAGGTCTGATGTTACTTATATTACAATATCTGTCTACTTAACGGAATATAGAACATAGAAATTCAGGCCAAAGAACTTCTCTAATAACAGATTTGCTTTTAAATATTTCATGTCCGTAATTCGAACAAGTTCCACTTCAGTGAGAACGATATGGTTGTGTGAACGATATGGTTGTGTGAACGATATGGTTGTGTGAACGATATGGTTGTGTGAACGATATGGTTGTGTGAACGATATGGTTGTGGACTCTAAACGATATGGTTGTGGACTCTGATATGGTTGTTGACTCTGATATGGTTGTGGACTCTGAACGATATGGTTGTGGACTCTGAACGATATGGTTGTGTGAACGATATGGTTGTGGACTCTGATATGGTTGTGGACTCTGATATGGTTGTGGACTCTGAACGATATGGTTGTGGACTCTGATAAGGTTGTGGACTCTGAACGATATGGTTGTGGACTCTGATATGGTTGTGGACTCTGAAAGAATGGTTGTGGACTGAACGATATGGTTGTGGACTCTGATAAGGTTGTGGACTCTGATAAGGTTGTGGACTCTGAACGATATGGTTGTGGACTCTGAACGATATGGTTGTGGACTCTGAACGATATGGTTGTGGACTCTGAAAGATATGGTTGTGGACTCTTCAGTTTCAGGAAACACTAAAAATATTTGAAACTTCATCAAGTAGCTAACCACATACACATGTGTTTCAAATGTCTTTTCTGTGCCCATACATTAAAAAAATTTTCTTGTTCAAAATAACTTTCTAAATATCAGTCTGAAAAAACAGGTAATTTTACTAAACTTTTCACTAAAAAATTTTTTAATTTTAAAAATATTCTATATTTATTACACGCTTTTATTTAACTCACACTGTTTGTATTTTGTATGTTGTATCCGTCAAATCTTGTAACGTAAAATGAAACCACTTTTGATGGTCATAGAGATCTCACAATTTTACCACAGATAGATCTTGGATGACAATGCATTGTATCAAAATTTCAGATCGATCGAATGTACCGTAATTAAATAAATGCATTTTTAGTTTATCATTCTATATAATCTGTATCCGTGATATTCTTGACTTTAACGTAAATGTCACCGGAGTTCACAACCAGCCATGGATGACGACATTCCAGGTGTTAAACAGCTCAGTAATTCCAAACTAAATCTAAATTGACATGATAATACAAAAGGAACAACTGGTATTTGTGTAGCCTAGTTGGCCGAATTGTTGGCTTAATGGATTTTCGACCTGGAGGTACTGGATTGGGTTCAATTTTCAGTTAGGGAAACTGTTTTTTTTTAAATACATAAATTTTTAATTAATAATTTATCTTTTTAAATCCCTTATAATAACTTCACCGCCATCTCTGTCTGTCGTCATCTCTGTCTTGGGCGGGCGGAAAAACAAAAGTAAAAAATGACCCACTTCCCGTGATGCCATCGAGCTGAAATTTGGCACACGAACCCGTGTCACCTAACAATGCATCGTATCAAAATTTCAGATCGATCGAACGTACCTTTATTAAATTTATGCATTTTTAGTTTATCCTTATATAACGTATGTAATTCAAATTCACTGTTTGTTATTGTTTTTTTCTTCACGGGATTGTTCAGTCACGCGTTGACGCGACCCATCGAAGTACCGGTGTGCTTTTGTTTACATTTTACGTGTCACGCTGAGCTCGGTCAAGCGATCGGTGACCAGACTTTTCCCCTCTCCGACCCCCCCCCACCCCCCAGGGTTATGAAGCAAAGTTGAGTTGAGACAGATTAAGTCTGTAAATGTTTGTCATACTGTTTATTATGTCTCATATATAAGTGATTTATAGTCAAAAACTTTGTTTTTAAGGGTTTGTTTTATTAAATTCCTTATATTAACTTCACCACCGTCTCTGTCTTGGGCGGGCGGAAAAACAAAAGTAAAAAGTAAAAAATGACCCTTTTGCCGTGAAGCCATCGAGCTGAAATTTGGCACACGGACCCGTGTCACATAGCAATGCATCGTATCAAAATTTCAGATCGATCGAACGTACCGTAAATAAATTAATGTCTTTTTTATTTATTTCTATCCGAGGTATGTAATTCAATTTCACTGTTTGTTATTGTTGTTTTTTTCACGTGAAAGCCCAGTTCGCGCGTTGATGCGATGTACCGGGGTGCTTTTGTTTACATTTTACTTGTCACGCTGAGCTCGGTCCAGCGATCGGTGACCAGACTTTTCCCCTCCCGGGTTATGAAGCAAAGTTGAGTTAAGACGGATTCAGTCTGTAAATGTTTGTCGCGTTTGAAAATAATCAATACTGTTAGTTATGTCTCATATATAAGGGATTTATATTCAAAAACTTTGTTTTTACGAGTTTGTTTTATTACCACTATCACATTTAAGTTATAGACAACGAAGTTTGACTAATTAAATTGAATTGATTATGTCAAAAAATTGATTTTAAAAAATTGTGTTACTAAAAAGTAGAAAATATTTTAAAAATCTTTTTTTAAAAGGACACGCTTTTATTTACATATAGAAAGTGCACTAAAAAGAAGAAAATAAAAATTTTAAATCCGTGAACCTATCGACTGCACATAAAAGCGTGGGGCCCTCATCACAACTCGCTATCATGTACAAGGCTGCGAAACATACATACAAATTTATATGAATATTAATAAACATTTAAAGTGTCACAACTTTGATCATATACATGCTACTATCATATTAATTAGAAAAATGTATCTACATGCAAAAGAGTAGTTGCAATAAGTAATGAGTTGTGATGGGCGCCCCACGCTTTTATGTGCAGTCGATAGGTTCACGGATTGAAAATTTTTATTTTCTTCTTTTTAGTGCACTTTGTATATATGTAAATAAAAGCGTGTCCTTTAAAAAAAAATTTTTTAAAATATTTTTTAGTTAATATACCGTATATACTCGTTCGCAAGCCGACCTTTTTTGGACAAAATCTAGGGGGGGAAGTGGTCGGCTTATGGGTGGGTCTTAGGTTATTTCTGCATGGATATTGAATATCGGTGTGGTTATTGTAGATTATCAATGTCCTTTTTTACATTCTACAAGATTTGACTGCCCTATCAGAAGCTATAATATATGTTTGAAAATAAGTACTTACCTTGTAAATCATTTTATTTATTTTTGTGAACGTTTTAATAAATAGTTTTACAAATTTTGTTTTCAACCACGGATTTTAATGTACGCGCTTTCGTCACTGTTTACCAAATAATTTTTTTTTAAAAATACCGGTAACTCTTGCTTAACAAAGAGCAGAAAGACAAAGATAGGCAGTACAAAGTAAACAATCATAATGACCTATTTAGCTTATAGTTTTTAAAAAAAATATGTACCATTTTTTTAAAGCTGTCCTATTATTTTTGGGGGGTCGGCTTGCGATCGGGTTATACGCTTTTAATACTTTTCCCTTCCAAAATTGTGTGTGTGTGGGGGGGGGGTCGGCTTATGAATGAAGGGGCTATAGATCGAGTATATACGTATATAGATCGAGTTTAATTTTTTTCTACTCTTCCTTTTAAGAAATATTAACATCGCTGTTTTGTATCCAATCACACACAATTTTTAAGCCTTTATTCTCCGTTGATATATTATTTACTAAATTCTAACTTTTCTTCATTTCAGTCTCTGCTATAGTTAATATACAATATTCTCTTTCCTTACTGTAAGCAATTTAGTCTATGCTTACGTAAAGTCATTTACTCTCACCTTACTGTAAGCAATTTAGTCTATGCTTACGTAAAGTCATTTACTCTCACCTTACTGTAAGCAATTTAGTCTATGCTTACGTAAAGTCATTTACTCTCACCTTACTGTAAGCAATTTAGTCTATGCTTACGTAAAGTCATTTACTCTCACCTTACTGTAAGCAATTTAGTCTATGCTTACGTAAAGTCATTTACTCTCACCTTACTGTAAGCAATTTAGTCTATGCTTACGTAAAGTCATTTACTCTCACCTTACTGTAAGTCATGAAATTTACTGGAACCAATGTAATCTATCCTTAAAGTCATTTACTCTCACCTTACACCAAATGACTCACTCTGCACTGTCAGCAATTGAATTTCTCCCTTCTAACATCAAGTCATTTCTATCTCCTAACATCAAGTCATTTCTATCTCCTAACATCAAGTCATTTCTCTCTTCTAACATCAAGTCATTTCTATCTCCTAACATCAAGTCATTTCTATCTCCTAACATCAAGTCATTTCTCTCTTCTAACATCAAGTCATTTCTATCTCCTAACATCAAGTCATTTCTATCTCCTAACATCAAGTCATTTCTATCTCTTAACATCAAGTCATTTCTCTCTCCTAACATAAAGTCATTTCTCTCTCCTAACATCAAGCCATTTCTCTCTCCTAACATCAAGCCATTTGTCTCTCCTAACATCAAGTCATTTCTCTCTCCTAACATCAAGTCATTTCTCTCTCCTAACATCAAGTCATTTCTCTCTCCTAACATCAAGTCATTTCTCTCTCCTAACATCAAGTCATTTCTCTCTCCTAACATCAAGTAATTTCTCTCTCCTAACATCAAGTAATTTCTCTCTCCTAACATCAAGTCATTTCTCTCTCCTAACATCAAGCCATTTCTCTCTCCTAACATCAAGTCAATTCTCTCTCCTAACATCAAGTCATTTCTCTCTCCTAACATCAAGTAATTTCTCTCTCCTAACATCAAGTAATTTCTCTCTCCTAACATCAAGTCATTTCTCTCTCCTAACATCAAGCCATTTCTCTCTCCTAACATCAAGTCATTTCTCTCTCCTAACATCAAGCCATTTCTCTCTCCTAACATCAAGTCAATTCTCTCTCCTAACATCAACTCAATTCTCTCTCCTAACATCAAGTAATTTCTCTCTCCTAACATCAAGTAATTTCTCTCTCCTAACATCAAGTCATTTCTCTCTCCTAACATCAAGTCAATTCTGTCTCCTAACATCAAGTCATTTCTCTCTCATAACATCAAGCCATTTCTCTGTCCTAACATCAAGTCATTTCTGTCTCCTAACATCAAGTCATTTCTTTCTCCTAACATCAAGTCATTTCTCTCTCCTAACATCAAGTCAATACTCTCTCCTAACATCAACTCAATTCTCTCTCCTAACATCAAGTCAATTCTCTCTCCTAACATCAAGTCAATTCTCTCTCCTAACATCAAGTCATTTCTCTCTCATAACATCAAGCCATTTCTCTCTCCTAACATCAAGTCATTTCTCTCTCCTAACATCAAGTCATTTCTTTCTCCTAACATCAAGTCATTTCTCTCTCCTAACATCAAGTCAATACTCTCTCCTAACATCAACTCAATTCTCTCTCCTAACATCAAGTCATTTCTCTCTCCTAACATCAAGTCATTTCTCTCTCCTAACATCAAGTCAATACTCTCCTAACATCAACTCAATTATCTCTCCTAACATCAAGTCAATTCTCTCTACTAACATCAAGTCAATTCTCTCTCCTAACATCAAGTCATTTCTCTATCCTAACATCAAGTCAATTCTCTCTCCTAACATCAAGTCATTTCTCTCTCCTAACATCAAGTCAAGTCTCTGTCATAACATAAAGTCATTTCTCTCTCCTAACATCAAGTCAATTCTCTCTCCTAACATCAAGTCATTTCTGTCTCCTAACATCAAGTCATTTCTGTGCCAGCAGCCTGACCTCAATCCTCCCATAGACTGACTATATAAAGATAGACCAGAATTCATTAAACGCCACGCTATCATCCTCCCTAAAAATTTAGAACCTATTTCTGCTCTTATTTCCAATCCTTTTGGATTTGCTTTATCGTTTTTGCATCTCTTTTTCCTGTTTTTCCTAGTTTTTCATAGAAATTTTCCTTGACTTTATTTTTCAATCTTCCGATAAACTTGCTTTTCCCATCTTGCGATGAAATACCCCCCCCCCAAACCACTCCTAGCTTACATACATGAATGTAAATATTTATACGTCATGTTTGTCCTGAGTGACGTAGTTTGACGTGGCTTTGACGGCTGTGTAATTGACAAATCATTTCCCAAGTGACGGGCCAGCTCCAAGTTAAAATTGAATCTATTGCTGGCTGTGGCCGTCCATACCCGAGCTCCCCTGTGGCCGTCCATACCCCCAGCTCCCCTGTGGCCCTCCATACCCCAGCTCCCCTGTGGCCGTCCATACCCCAGCTCCCTTTGGCCGTCCATACTCCAGCTCCCCTGTGGCCCTCCATACCCCAGCTCCCCTGTGGCCCTCCATACCCCAGCTCCCCTGTGGCCGTCCATACCCCAGCTCCCCTGTGGCCGTCCATACCCCAGCTCCCCTGTGGCCGTTCATACCCCAGCTCCCCTATGGCCCTCCATACCCCAGCTCCTCTGTGGCCGTCCATACCCTAGCTCCCCTGTGGCCGTCCATACCCCAGCTCCCCTGTGGCCCTCCATACCCCAGCTCCCCTGGCCGTCCATACCCCAGGTGCCCTGCATCAGATTCGACTGACGTGGTTTTTTTAATCTTCAATAACTAAATAAAATACTCACTTTTCATTAAAACTGTTTGGCTACTTTTTTAAAACGTATTGCATTATATGATTTTAATTAATATTAAAGCGAACTAAGGATTTCAGAGAGTTAGACGGAAGATCTAATGAAACGGACCGACTTAAAAGCGCTAAGTATTCTGGGTTATGTTGGAACATTTTCGACGCAAATGGATGGTCTAAAAATTGAATTAAACTATAGTATTAAATTCTAATGACTTTTCCTGGACTAAATCAAGATGTCATTAACATATTTAGAGTCCTTATAAAGGCGTCCAGTATTTAGTTTCAAAGGTTATTTTTAGTCTTTTTTCAGAAGGGGACTTACGTCTTTGACGTCACGAGAATGCTTCCTCTAAATCAGTACTTCTCCAAGTGGTGGTCCACGGACCAGTGCCGGTCCGTGGGCCATCCGCCGCCGGTCCGCAGAAGTTACAAAGAAAGGAAAGAAAAATATATCTTCTCTCTCTCTCTCTCTATATATATATATATATATATATATATATATGTATATATATATATATATATATATATATATATATATATATGTATATATATATATATATATATATATATATATATATATATATATATATATATATATATATATATATATATATATATATATGAGGGCTGTTAGCGATTAAATTAAAATTAATAAACAACTTTTGTTTGAAAAATTAACGATTAATTAATCGTTGATTTCGATTAAAACCTAAAATTTAAATTTATGGTGTCATAAGTAACATTTATTAAACATATTTGTCGAATATCGATGTATCACTGTCTTCTTTATATGACATCTTTTAACCAACAGCGCAAACAGACAAGTGTATTGACATTATTTGGTTCAAGTGATGAGCGGGTCTTATTGACAATATAACCAGCCTAGTTAAACAATCGTTCACATAGCTTTAGATTGTCTCAGCTGAAGTTTCTGATACTGTAGTGGATGTTTGGTTTGCAGGTGATATGTAAGTGAAGTGTTAGAACCATGGTAGCAATGTTCCCTATAAGCAGCGAGGTGGCGCAGATATTTGACCGACGCCACGCAGGAGTTTAGAATCACCGCAGAGCAAAGTTTTAAAAATATTGCACAAAACATGGGATGTTGTGCAACTTTGCACACGAGTTTTTTTTAATATTTGCACACAGACCAACGAAGCTTAGACTTAGAGGGAACATTGCATGGTAGACACATGATTTCTCTCAATGGACACAATAACATTTATCAACATTTTGAACATTCACGTCAGTCAATAGTTTAAAACCAAAATGTTCGTGTAATCGTCCGGAAATTAGTTTATATTTATCGGCCAAAATATTTTACTTTTTGACTTCTAGTACATTTATAAGTGGTTGGTCGATTAATCGTTAAAAAAATTTAATCGTTACATTTTTTAACTATTAATCGAGAAATTAATCGTTAATTTCTGCTGCCCTAATATAAACAATGTAGCGTCTGTAGTGTCTGTCCGTGACGCTACTAATTTTAGAAAGCAGCGCACCAAATTACTTCAGCAAATGCATCAAAAGGTGTGCAAATTAAAGATGCGCTGTAAAAAAATATTATATGACGTCATTGTTTTAGCTCATATTTTAATTTTGGAAAATGGAACAATGTAAAAAGAGGATTTGATGATGGTTAATTATAAAATATAAAAAAACAAGGGGGGGGCCGTTGGCGCCCTACAACCCCTATTATAAAATACTTTGTGTACATTTCAGAAAGTTTAATATTTCGTATTTATTAAACAATGACAAGTTAGCTGGGCTTTTGAAAAAGGTCGGCGCCGTATGCGCCCTAAAAAAAGTGAATTTTTTCAAAATAAATAGATTTCAACTGAAAACTTCCGTCATTTTTGACGGGTGATACGCTAGTATATATATATATAATTCACCAGAACAAGATCGAGTAGTGTGAAAATAGGCATGATGAATGACCCTCGCTGAGGTCGACCAATCAAGCGAAGTGGGTACAAAACGGGGTGGGGGGGGTGGGCATGTTTCGAGACAAACAATGATTCTTGCGTTTACTTGCGTCGTTCCTTCACAGAATAACATGTAGTGTAATGTAGTGTAATGTAGTGTAATGTAGTGTAATGTAGTGTAATGTAGTGTAATGTAGTGTAATGTAGTGTAATGTAGTGTAATGTAGTGTAATGTGTTGTAATGTGGTGTAATGTGGTGTAATGTGGTGTAATGTAGTGTAATGTGGTGTAATGTGGTGTAATGTAGTTTAATGTAGTGTAATGTAGTGTAATGTAGTCTAATGTAGTGTAATGTAGTGTAATGTAGTGTAATGTGTTGTAATGTAGTGTAATGTGTTGTAATGTAGTGTAATGTAGTGTAATGTAGTGTAATGTAGTGTAATGTAGTGTAATGTAGTGTAATGTAGTGTAATGTAGTGTAATGTAGTGTAATGTAGTGTAATGTAGTGTAATGTAGTGTAATGTAGTGTAATGTGTTGTAATGTGTTGTAATGTAGTGTAATGTGTTGTAATGTGTTGTAATGTAGTGTAATGTAGTGTAATGTAGTGTAATGTAGTGTAATGTAGTGTAATGTAGTGTAATTTAGTGTAATGTAGTGTAATGTAGTGTAATGTAGTGTAATGGTTATCACGTCCGCCTTACACGCTGAAGGTACTGGGGTGGAGCCTCAGTGGAAACATGATATTTTTAATTTTTAAAATGTGTCTTTGTGCCCGTTCTTTTCCCCCCTTTTTGCGAACATAGCTGAACCTCGCTAGAGTTGGCCAATCACAGTTTATGGTTGACAAGGTAGGTTTGTGCAGGGTGGGGGCATGTTGTCAGGTATGAGAATCACTGTGGGTGAATTCGTGATCAGAAGAGCGAACACGAGTTCACGGCGACACAGTGAAATCTGATCACGTCAGAGGGCATGCGAGAGGTCAGAGAGAGAAGAGCGGTCAGTAGAGCGGTCAGTAGAGATGTCAGTAGAGCGAGCGCCAAGACTGTCGTGTGGGACCGAGGGGCTAAGATATGTGAAGGAAAATAGTATGTCGAGTGGTACAAGCCAGTTATATAATCGTGTGCTGTACATGTGATGAGACAGTCATGGAGACTGTTGAGTTATGTAATCGTGTGATGTACATGTGATGAGACAGTCATGGAGACAGTTGAGCTATGTAATCGTGTGCTGTACATGTGATGAGACAGTCATGGAGACTGTTGAGTTATGTAATCGTGTGCTGTACATGTGATGAGACAGTCATGGAGACAGTTGAGTTATGTAATCGTGTGCTGTACATGTGATGAGACAGTCATGGAGACTGTTGAGTTATGTAATCGTGTGCTGTACATGTGATGAGACAGTCATGGAGACTGTTGAGTTATGTAATCGTGTGCTGTACATGTGATGAGACAGTCATGGAGACTGTTGAGTTATGTAATCGTGTGCTGTACATGTGATGAGACAGTCATGGAGACAGTTGAGTTATGTAATCGTGTGATGTACATGTGATGAGACAGTCATGGAGACTGTTGAGTTATGTAATCGTGTGCTGTACATGTGATGAGAGAGTCATGGAGACTGTTGAGCTATGTAATCGTGTGCTGTACATGTGATGAGACAGTCATGGAGACAGTTGAGTTATGTAATCGTGTGCTGTACATGTGATGAGACAGTCATGGAGACTGTTGAGTTATGTAATCGTGTGCTGTACATGTGATGAGACAGTCATGGAGACTGTTGAGCTATGTAATCGTGTGCTGTACATGTGATGAGACAGTCATGGAGACAGTTGAGTTATGTAATCGTGTGCTGTACATGTGATGAGACAGTCATGGAGACTGTTGAGCTATGTAATCGTGTGCTGTACATGTGATGAGACAGTCATGGAGACTGTTGAGCTATGTAATCGTGTGCTGTACATGTGATGAGACAGTCATGGAGACTGTTGAGTTATGTAATCGTGTGCTGTACATGTGATGAGACAGTCATGGAGACTGTTGAGTTATGTAATCGTGTGATGTACATGTGATGAGACAGTCATGGAGACTGTTGAGTTATGTAATCGTGTGATGTACATGTGATGAGACAGTCATGGAGACTGTTGAGCTATGTAATCGTGTGCTGTACATGTGATGAGACAGTCATGGAGACTGTTGAGTTATGTAATCGTGTGCTGTACATGTGATGAGACAGTCATGGAGACTGTTGAGTTATGTAATCGTGTGCTGTACATGTGATGAGAGAGTCATGGAGATTGTTGAGTATGCTACGAGTGAGTAAGTAGTTGTATAAAGTTTCATTTGCTGTGTGTAGGAAGAACATTGGGACATTTGATCTACTTGAGTCAGTTATCTGTTGTACGGGTGAGCAAGCGGAGAGCAAGGAGAGCCTATAACTACCAGACTTAACACATGTAGCTAACTGCAGTGCACATGTCTCGAGACCATCAATACGACAGCGTTTAACGACGTTCATTCAAGTTGTTCAGATTTCTTCGTGCTGTAATTTGTGTCCGTGCTTTCCCCCTTTTCTGTGCACTATCTATGAGCAAGTCTGCGGCGTATGCTAAGCCACGGGTCGTATCTAGTATAATTATAATCCTTCATTTGAAACCATTAATACGAACCCTACAAAATATGTCAATTTTTCGGCAATAAACACATAAAATGAAACAAAATAAAATAAAATAAAACAAATTGCATTTCGCTGCTAGGTATCTACAGGTAAAATAGCGCACCGGTCCCTGTAGCAATAGAAAATTCATGCCGGTCCGCCACAATAAAAGGTTTGAGAAGCACTGCTCTAAATGATGTCAAACATAAATAATTATTTTCTGGCACAGATCATAGGATTTATAAGCTGAAGCTTCTGGCAGTGCCTTGCTACCATGACAAATCTTCTAGAAATATCGGCCATCGTGCAAATGTCCAGACAGTGGACGTGTCAAATTTATTCATAGCTGTCTATTAATATTTGATGTGATCCGAATGATGGGAAATAGCGGATTGAAACAAAAGAGCAAAAACAAAAATAATCACCAGGAAACGATGTACAACGGGCTGCCAAATTTAGACCTTAGAGGACGTCTGCGATCTCCAAAGATAGGTGCATAGAAAGCCAGGAACGGGAATAGACTGAAAGCTATTTTGGAAAAATTCCTATCAGAAGATCTATTTCATCCAGTTGAGTTGGTGCCGGAAATTATAACGGAATTGATTTTTAAAAAATAAGAGGAATGACAGAACACTCGAAGTTTAGGTCTCTCGGTTAGTGGGTCGAGTTGAAAACTGCTAGAATGATGACCTCTGGTCAGGTTTATGTCCAGAGATGACCGTAAATATTAGCCACTTAGAATTTAGGTTACGTTATTGGCATCAAGGGCGGATACAATAAAAGTGCCAGTGGTTTTACTATTATAAAGACTATTAAATAAGGAGTTGGTAGAGTTAGACAAAAATGTGGTATTTGGGGTGACGTCACGGAAGTTCACATACTGCACGAATAGATCACGTGATTTTATCTCAAACTATGACATTATTTCATCAGACAATAAAATTCTAATAAACAGACATCGACTACATGAAAAAAAAATACTTATAGGGAGAAACCCAACCTAAGAAATGCCATATCACTGTTAGTTCAAATGACACATTGCAATGTTATGTCTTTGAAGTAAGACTTCGTGAATTCTTCTCATCATGTTTTTATCTTAAAGTAACTTCCTGTGTATATCGTAGTGGTCAACCCATGTTCACTTAATAACTACTACTATTTCAACAGTGAGAGCTGTCAACGCAAATTTTACAAGAGGGAAAGATAGGGCTTTGGTCAATACAAATTATGAGTGGTAAGATAGGGCTTTGGTCAATACAAATTATGAGTGGTAAGATAGGGCTTTGGTCAATACAAATTATGAGTGGTAAGATAGGGCTTTGGTCAATACAAATTATGAGTGGTAAGATAGGGCTTTGGTCAATACAAATTATGAGTGGTAAGATAGGGCTTTGGTCAATACAAATTATGAGTGGTAAGATAGGGCTTTGGTCAATACAAGTTATGAGTGGTAAGATAGGGCTTTGGTCAATACAAATTATGAGTGGTAAGATAGGGCTTTGGTCAATACAAATTATGAGTGGTAAGATAGGGCTTTGGTCAATACAAATTATGAGTGGTAAGATAGGGCTTTGGTCAATACAAATTATGAGTGGTAAGATAGGGCTTTGGTCAATACAAATTATGAGTGGTAAGATAGGGCTTTGGTCAATACAAATTATGAGTGGTAAGATAGGGCTTTGGTCAATACAAATTATGAGTGGTAAGATAGGGCTTTGGTCAATACAAGTTATGAGTGGTAAGATAGGGCTTTGGTCAATACAAATTATGAGTGGTAAGATAGGGCTTTGGTCAATACAAATTATGAGTGGTAAGATAGGGCTTTGGTCAATACAAATTATGAGTGGTAAGATAGGGCTTTGGTCAATACAAGTTATGAGTGGTAAGATAGGGCTTTGGTCAATACAAATTATGAGTGGTAAGATAGGGCTTTGGTCAATACAAATTATGAGTGGTAAGATAGGGCTTTGGTCAATACAAATTATGAGTGGTAAGATAGGGCTTTGGTCAATACAAATTATGAGTGGTAAGATAGGGCTTTGGTCAATACAAATTATGAGTGGTAAGATAGGGCTTTGGTCAATACAAATTATGAGTGGTAAGATAGGGCTTTGGTCAATACAAATTATGAGTGGTAAGATAGGGCCTTGGTCAATACAAGTTATGAGTGGTAAGATAGGGCTTTGGTCAATACAAATTATGAGTGGTAAGATAGGGCTTTGGTCAATACAAATTATGAGTGGTAAGATAGGGCTTTGGTCAATACAAATTATGAGTGGTAAGATAGGGCTTTGGTCAATACAAATTATGAGTGGTAAGATAGGGCTTTGGTCAATACAAATTATGAGTGGTAAGATAGGGCTTTGGTCAATACAAATTATGAGTGGTAAGATAGGGCTTTGGTCAATACAAATTATGAGTGGTAAGATAGGGCATTGGTCAATACAAATTATGAGTGGTAAGATAGGGCTTTGGTCAATACAAATTATGAGTGGTAAGATAGGGCTTTGGTCAATACAAATTATGAGTGGTAAGATAGGGCATTGGTCAATACAAATTATGAGTGGTAAGATAGGGCTTTGGTCAATACAAATTATGAGTGGTAAGATAGGGCTTTGGTCAATACAAATTATAACGAGTGTTAGTTCTGTATCTATAAGACTACACTCCATTAGACTCGAGTTTGATTCTGAATTCTTGGTGAGACCTGCACTAGAATATGCATCTTCTGTATGGGACCCATCCACCAAAGAAAACATTGATAAACTAGAACAAATTCAAAAAAGAGCTGCCAGATTCATTACTGGAGAATATTCGAAACTGACAAGAGTAACACCATTAGTTAAATCATTAAACCTTGAAACACTAGAGGATAGAAGAACCAAGAGCAATGTAGTAATCATACATAAAGCAATTAATTCTAATTTAGAAATACAACACAAAGATAACTTAATACAACCCTCAGATAGACATAAGGATAAAAACACCTTTCTTATTCCGTATGCAAGAACAAACACATACAAGTTTTCCTTCTTCCCGTCCGGAATTCGGGCGTGGAATGGGTTGCCTGAAGAATCCAGGAAAACCAACACTTTATCAACATTTAAATCTCTAATAAAAATGCAGGACTA
Source organism: Ampullaceana balthica (assembly GCA_944989445.1). NCBI lineage: Eukaryota > Metazoa > Mollusca > Gastropoda > Lymnaeidae > Ampullaceana > Ampullaceana balthica. The sequence continues at coordinate 43,452 of CALYLW010001594.1, read as the reverse complement.
AACACAAACCATAGATAAGCGTAGGACGCAATAATCTTCTGTATAGAAGGAGCGTCTGTAAACAGATAAGATAAGATAAGATACAAGGCTAGGCTCCATTAGACTTGATGTCACTTCTGATTCTAACTAGTCCTGAAATCTACCAGACTTTTAATGTGTTTAGTAAGACGTGTATAAGACACCATTGAAATTGAAAAATTTCGTGACTATGTGTCGATGGTTACCATGGTTACTTGTAACTAGGTTGAGACAAAGCTGACCTTATACTGACTATGTGTCGATGTATACCATGGTTACTTGTAACTAGGTTGAGACAAAGCTGACCTTATACTGACTATGTGTCGATGGTTACCATGGTTACTTGTAACTAGGTTGAGACAAAGCTGACCTTATACTGACTATGTGTCGATGGTTACCATGGTTACTTGTAACTAGGTTGAGACAAAGCTGACCTTATACTGACTATGTGTCGATGGTACCATGGTTACTTGTAACTAGGTTGAGACAAAGCTGACCTTATACTGACTATGTGTCGATGGTTACCATGGTTACTTGTAACTAGGTTGAGACAAAGCTGACCTTATACTGACTATGTGTCGATGGTTACCATGGTTACTTGTAACTAGGTTGAGACAAAGCTGACCTTATACTGACTATGTGTCGATGGTTACCATGGTTACTTGTAACTAGGTTGAGACAAAGCTGACCTTATACTGACTATGTGTCGATGGTACCATGGTTACTTGTAACTAGGTTGAGACAAAGCTGACCTTATACTGACTATGTGTCGATGGTTACCATGGTTACTTGTAACTAGGTTGAGACAAAGCTGACCTTATACTGACTATGTGTCGATGTATACCATGGTTACTTGTAACTAGGTTGAGACAAAGCTGACCTTATAATGACGGACAATGGGTTTATAGAACTATTGATCTGTTTTTATTTCATCTAGTGGCTGAAAGCACGGAGCTTGTTTCCTAGCTTAGGATTTCATTTCTTTTCTTTCTTTTTATCAATACGAACAGTTCCAACAATGTGTTTATAAATAGATGGCTAACAACTAAAATATAACTGATCTAGACTCACTGGTGTGACCACAGACTGTACAGCTCTGTGTGGGAGCAGGGGAGGGGGCGGCTCATGGGATCAGAGGAGGTGATGGTGGTTAATATATGCAGCATGGTGCGGGGTCACAGTGACCTCCCAGAACCCAAGCCGTTTTGACTTATAGATTTTGTTTTCTATGATGATTTTTTTATCTGTTCTTCCCATTCGTCTCCAATCCCATTCATCATCATTTCCCATCTTATTTTGGGTATATTCAAGGAATTATTCTCCCAGCTCATGAAAGTCTTTGATGCCAATTGTGTTAAGGTCTGATTTTTCAAAGTAAAGTTCTTCTTGTTCAAATTCAAGTTCATAATGTCAAAAGTCAAGTTCATAGCGTCAAAAATCAAGTTCAAATTGTAAAAAAAATCACGTTTGTATTGTAAAATATCCACGGATCATCATGGTGTAAAAATTCAAGTTCTGACCTAACAATTACTTAGATAGCATTGTGCTTTGCTTCCCAGATATATCATTACTTTTTAAAGAGATTTCCTTTTGTGAATTTTTAAGCCAATCCTTTTTTTCTTGTGGCACATGAGTATGGGTAGCAAAGTCGTCGCCCCCCCCCGCCCCCACCTTTTGAGAGGTTACAAGGGTAGACAATTCAATTTATTCGAAATATTGAGTTGTTGTTACTTTATCTAGAATGGTTCGTATCATTGGCCCGAACGTTGTGCCAGATGAAAGATCACTTTACGGAAAGAGAAGAGACGTCACCTAGTTACATATACAGTAGGTTAAGACACAGGTACAGCATTTCCTCTCTAAGTCTCTAGGTATCCACCAGAGTTTGAATGACGGTATATCGTGTCACATCTGAGGGTCAAGTAAATATGTGGGCACCTCACTTGGCATTCTGGGAAATATCTTTTGAATACACCAAGTGGTCTTCCGGCCATGCAAATAATTAATTTATTAATGTCTAAACACGTGTAACAAAATCAAAGCTATTGTAACAACATATATACATCTAAGCCCTAGTAACCAGCTGTAACAATATACAATGACATGTAACCACACCTAAGATGTAACGCATGAACTTATTCCAGCCGATCTATAATTATAATTCATCTCTAAGATGTCACACACATCATTCAGAAATAGTTCTTTGAACACCATACGTAAATGTGTATGACTAGAGTTAGGACGACTGTGATTTGTTATCTAAGAAATATAAGTTTGAAAAACACGAGGGATTCAACCTTGAGCTTGATAGAGGACAAATCTAAAACTAAAATATATATCAATAATGGAGTATACAGCTACCAAAGTAATTAACGAGTTCAACAAACATTACTAACATCAGGGGCGCCATGTTGAAAAAAGGGGGGGGGGAGGAAACGTCTGTTTGTCTAATTTTGAAACATCAAAAATGGAAAAACAGACGCTTATCGGATGTAGTGATTCTGTTTGAAATATTTGAAAGTTTACATCCTCCCGATTTTATCTTTTTCTCGTCTATTCCATTGGAAAAGTTGAAGAACCCTATTAGGAACCGCCCCTGGAATTGGGTCAGTTATGAGCTGCTCTTGTTGCCTTGGTAAAACTGGAATACAAGGCGTCTAGTTTGGACTGGTCACTTTTATTGGACTGGTCACTTTTATTGGACTGGTCACTTTTATTGGACTGGTCACTTTTATTGGACTGGTCACTTTTATTGGACTGGTCACTTTTATTGGACTGGTCACTTTTATTGGACTGGTCACTTTTATTGGACTGGTCACTTTTATTTGACTGGTCACTTTTATTGGACTGGTCACTTTTATTGGACTGGTCACTTTTATTGGACTGGTCACTTTTATTGGACTGGTCACTTTTATTGGTCTGGCCACTTTTATTGGACTGGTCACTTTTATTTGACTGTATTGTTATCCTACCATGGCATCCATAGTTTTGTTGTGTTATAAAAACACCAACCCTGAGGTCAATTCTTCACTTGAACTTCCAATAAACAAAATTAAATAAGCCTGCTTGCAATAACTCTTTAAATTTGAAAGTCTTAATCTTAAGATTTAGGTAGCACAATCCTACAAAAGTTAATGTTTTTAGATTTCAATGGATTTGCTTATTAGATTTTCTAAAGAATTTAATCAACTGTTTGCAATTTTATGGCGTTTAATTTTAATATCATGAGTCCACAGTTGCAGAGGCGTCACTAGGGTTGGTGTCACCCGGGGCGGTAGCTCATGGTGTCACCCCCTCACGACTTAACCCATAGAACTTCTCCGAGTCTTCCAGTAACAAATAAAGGGAACATACATAATTTTAAATTTTGGCTTCACCAATGTTCCCTCTATGCTTCGTTGACCGTATGCAAAGGAAAAAAAACTCATGTGCCAAGTACCTCAGCTCTAATTCTTTGTGTAATATTTTACAAAATTTACTGCACGGTAATTCTAAACTACTGTATGGCGTCGGTCAGATATCTGCGCAGCCACGCAGCTTAAAGTGAACATTGGGTGTCACCCCTTGTGATGGTGTCATGCTGTGCGGTCCGCAGCCCTAGCACCCCCCTAGTGACGCCACTGCTTCGTGTAACTTACTAATTAATTTCGTGACGGTGACCCTTAAAAAGCACACAACAAAAGAGCGCAGATGAAGATTGGAAGTTATTGTTTTAATAGATGCTAATGTTTCAAGATGGACTACCAACGAGGTATAGCACTCAAATGTTTGCGCATTTGTCGTCGCTCTTTCATCGTGCGCTCTTATACACATGTGACAACAATTTAAGGAACGAAAATGTTCCTAACATATGTCAGACAAGCCTGTCAGGGGTATGATAATCATTGTTGGTGAATGGTGTTGAGTGAGTGTACACTAGCCACGGGTATAATGTGTTGGTGAACTGTTGGTCACATGCGTGTGTGGCAGAGGATATGCGAGAGGTCAGAGAGAGACCAGGTGTGCCAGTTGAGACTGGTCGGTCGAGACGGTCAGCTGCAGAGTTACAGTAGTAAGAGTTGAGATTTTAACACCGCCCAAGTCAATCGGTTTTGGGCCGAGGGGACTAAGATGAGTTTTGTGTGTACGTAGATGTGAAGTTGAGACTCGAGCATGGGCCCAGGATGGTCTCGTCGGACCGAGGGCAATGCTTGTGAAGTAAACTATAGTGTCGAGCTGTGTGTACAGCCAGTTGTATAAAGATATATTTGCTGTCCAGGCAGGACAGCCAGTTTGTGTACAGTGGAATAAACATTGAATTGTTTACATAGACTTGTGTCATTGCGGTGTGTTGTATGTAAGCGGAGAGCAGGCAACAATCCTATACTGTGAGACCTGACATGGGGGCCCACCGTACAACAATCCTATACTATGAGACTTGACATGGGGGTCCACCGTACAACAATCCTATACTATGAGACCTGACATGGGGGCCCACCGTACAACAATCCTATACTATGAGACCTGACATGGGGGCCCACCATACAACAATCCTATACTATGAGACCTGACATGGGGGCCCACCGTACAACAATCCTATACTATGAGACCTGACATGGGGGCCCACCGTACAACAATCCTATACTATGAGACCTGACATGGGGGCCCACCGTACAACAATCCTATACTATGAGACCTGACATGGGGGCCCACCGTACAACAATCATATACTATGAGACCTGACATGGGGGCCCACCGTACAACTAGTCTCAGGATTGCCAAGCACCACCAATATGTACAAGAGATACTACGAGAGATTCGACGGAATCACATCAGCGCAGTGTGGTGGGGGGCAGTGTGGTGGGGGGCAGTGTGGTGGGGGACAGTGTGGGGGCAGTGTGGTGGGGGGCAGTGAGGTGGGGGGAACAGTGTGGTGGGGGGAGCGGTGTGGTGGGGGGGAGCAGTGTGGTGGGGAGCAGTGTGGTGGGGGAGCAGTGTGGTGGGGGAGCAGTGTGGTGGGGGAGCAGTGTGGTGGGGGAGCAGTGTGGTGGGGGGGAGCAGTGTGGTGGGGGAGCAGTGTGGTGGGGGAGAAGTGTGGTGGGGGAGCAGTGTGGTGGAGGGAGCAGTGTGGTGGAGGGAGCAGTGTGGTGGAGGGAGCAGTGTGGTGGAGGGAGCAGTGTGGTGGAGGGAGCAGTGTGGTGGAGGGAGCAGTGTGGTGGAGGGAGCAGTGTGGTGGAGGGAGCAGTGTGGTGGAGGGAGCAGTGTGGTGGAGGGAGTAGTGAGGTGGGGTTCGTCCATGGTGTCGCAATGTCAAACACCAGTTGGCTTTATGTCATTTAAAAACAAAAGGCACCGCCTCTTTCATGCACAACCTTTTTATTCTATCCCGTGCGGCTGTTTGTTTTCTTTTTTAAATCCTTTACATATTAACTTTTGGCGTCTGCTTGATGCCCTGCTTGCTTGATTGTTTGCCGAAAAAACAACGGATAGATTTTTTACCCACTTCCCCGAATGCTAGCGAGCTGAAAGTTTGCAGGCAGACTCGTGCCAAAGATAAAAATGTTCTTACACAATTTCAGATCGATCAAATGTACTTAATTAAATTAAAGAATTTTTAGATTATCTCTTTGTGCTTGAGTGTCGCTGTGCGTATTATATTGAACGACCTTTTTAATACTTTCCTGTCGCGCGGTGCGTATTATATTGACGATACTTTTTAAAAATATATTCCGGATCTTAAAAAGTAAATGCTAGTAATTGCTAGTCTGACTCGCGGTGCTCATTATATTACACATGTTTTTATAACCCTTTTCCCGTGATCAAATCGAGCTGAACTTAAGCAAGCAGACTGTAGTATTTAAAAAAAAATAATAAATCCTTTATATATGAGACATAACTACAATTTTGAAATTTTGGATTGTCGTGCGATGCGTAATTATAATGAACAAACTTTTAGTTATATCTCGTAAATAAAGGAGTTATTGTCAAAAACTGACTGTTTTATTATTGCATGTTAAATGATATATTTTTATTAAGTTTTCACGTTAAACGTATTTCATTGAATTTAGTAATTTTTTCAAGGTGGAAAAAAAATGTGGTCTCTCTTTTTTAAAATATTATTTTTAACATCCCAAAAATTGTACGCAGTAAAATTTTAGATTTTGCTGTCACCCCGCCGATGATAATTTCTGATATTTGTATTGGAAACTCCTGGTGTGTGCTGTAACATGGCGTTTAAGGATGAGGTTTTCTAACGTACCCCCCCCCCACCCCCTACATCCAACGTCACTCAATTCAGTAAAACCCGCCCGATTCGTTAGAATTTTGTATTCACCCAAGTCATTAAAACATGCCCGAGTTGTTAGAATGTTGTGATGTTGTGTTCACCCAAGTCAGTAAAACATGCCCGAGTTGTTAGAATGTTGTGATGTTGTGTTCACCCAAGTCAGTAAAACATGCCCGAGTTGTTAGAATGTTGTATTCACCCAAGTCAGTAAAACATGCCCGAGTTGTTAGAATGTTGTATTAACCCAAGTCAGTAAAACCTGCCCGAGTTGTTAAAATGTTGTACTCACCCATGAAGTCAGTAAAACCTGCCCGAGTTGTTAGAATGTTGTATTCACCCATGTCAGTAAAACATGCTCGAGTTGTTAGAATTTTGTATTCACCCAAGTCAGTAAAACATGCCCGAGCAGTTAGTATGTTGTAGTCACCCAAGTCAGTAAAACATGCCCGAGCAGTTAGTATGTTGTATTCACCCAAGTCAGTAAAACATGCTCGAGTTGTTAGAATGTTGTATTCACCCAAGTCAGTAAAACATACCCGAGCTGTTAAAATAGTGTATTCACCCATGTCAGTAAAACATGTCCGAGCAGTTAGTATGTTGTAGTCACCCAAGTCAGTAAAACATGCCCGAGTTGTTAGAATGTTGTATTCACCCAAGTCAGTAAAACATGCCCGAGCAGTTAAAATGTTGTATTCACCCAAGTCAGTAAAACATGTCCGAGCAGTTAGTATGTTGTAGTCACCCAAGTCAGTAAAACATGCCCGAGCAGTTAGAATGTTGGATTCACCCAAGTCAGTAATAATAATACTAATTGATAATTTATATAGCGCTGTATCCCAGCAAGGAACCGGGCTCACAGCGCTTTACATGGAGATCGTAACATACATATAATAATTAAATAACCATTCATACCATAATAACAACATAATGGAAAGCACATTACACATAAGCTACGTTAATCATTAAAATAAATGTTGTTTCATTAATTTTGTAAATACATTTTGAAAAGATGCGTCTAAAGGGCATTCTTGAAGGCATTAGTAGTTGGAATACTACGGATGTGTAATGGTAGAGAATTCCATTGTTTGGTTGCACAAAAAGAGAATGACCTTTCGCCAAAAGTTTTAGTTTGTGTCTTAAGAACACAGAGAATATTTGTGTCTGCAGAAGAGCGTAGCTGACGATTGGGTGAGTAGATCGACAGAAGTTCAGTTAGATAGGAGGTGGATGAGTCAGAAAAGAAGTTGTGACAGAGAAAAGCCAGTTTGTAATCAATTCGAGCTTGTAGAACATGCCCGAACTGTTAGAATGTTTTCACCCAATAAGCCAAAAGAAAATTTCTTTCTTATAAGAAAAAAAGGAAACAGTTTTAATAATTTAAACTTAGCACCAAATAAAAAGATAGTAAAAAATAACCCTTTTTTACCTAGCAATTTAAATAGAAAAAATATATTCCAAATGAAATTTAAAATAATACTTTACAATTTTTTATATATTGCTTCAAATGGTCCGATTAACAATACAATAATACTTGAAATAGTCTTTTTTAAATAGCATAAAAATAGTAATTATCTAGTATTTATAAATATCTTAAGAAAATAATACTTTAAATATCATTCAAAATAGTTGTCCAAATAGTACATTCATTTTTCTGCTAATAGAATTTTAAATACGCCTTAAAATATTATTCCAAAAAGTAATTCCATAGTTTTTATAACAGGGCATAAAATAGAACTTGTAAAAAACATTTTAATGTCACATTCAGGAGAATGGCCGGTCCAGAGGTAGAATGGCGGCTCCAGAGGTAGAATGACCGGTCCAGATGTAGAATGGCCGGTCCAGAGGTAGAATGGCCGGTCCAGAGGTAGAATGGCCGGTCCAGAGGTAGAATGGCCGGTCCAGAGGTAGAATGGCAAGTCCAGAGGTAGAATGGCCGGTCCAGATGTAGAATGGCCGGTCCAGAGGTAGAATGGCCGGTCCAGAGTTGGTATACAGTTTGTACACAACAAATGGTCGTCAAGAATGTTTATGCTGGAAATATATCAGAGACATACTGTAAAGGGAGGCCATCGTGACGTCAACATTCATGGTCAGCCATGTTTTAGTATGAAGGCAAAAGATGTTTTCAGTTGTCAAGTAAACGTTTCTTTTCCTCAGGAGTAAAAGTATTTTAAAACGTCTCTGACAGACTACAAAAATAGTTTGTATTCACCCTCACAATGGCGAACCCCAGTAACATCATAACACGAGCGGTAGCCACGGAATAAGAAGGAACAAATAAGAGTAATTGTTTGAAGGCAGACACAATACCAGCCTCCCATAATTCCACATTCATTGGTTCCCAGCCGTGACGCAGCAGACGACCAGTCGTCCTGGACGAGGCTATTCAGAGGGCATTAAACTTTTATTTCGGTCCCAGCAACAAGCTTTATTTCTATAAGCTATTTAACGAGACCAAAGACACAGGGGTTTGGTTTGGGAAAAAAATATTTAACGGACTTCACACAATGAAGACTACGATTATTTTGGTTAGCTGGCACGACGGTTTTGTTAGTTAAGTTTGCGAGGTGGGGGGGGGGCGGTGCGGTGATGGGGAGAGCAATGGTTCCAATCTCGTAGTATCAGAAGTTGTTTTTGTTTGTTTGTTTTTGAATTATCAAACAGCTATGACTGAAATAAAACACAATGTAACAGTACTGTTTCCGCTAGCCTTGATAGAGATTAATATTTTCTACTTTACATGTATCATATATCAATAAAAATATTGTATGTATGTTATAGTTTATTGTCTTCAGTAAAGCCCTCAAATCTCCCGAGTGTTTAGCTTCCAACGTTGTTTTGCTTTCATCAGAAAATTTTGTTTTGTTAATGCAAGATTTTTTTTCCACCTCAATCCGAACATTCTTTTTTCCTTTTTAAAAAATATTTGGCTTCTATTACTGGCGGATTTCGTGGCTACTTCAATTTTCGAAATCAAAATCTAAATTTCATTCCTTTCTTCCCTTGGATCACGTTTCCTCCTAAAATTTTGGCTTCTGTAACCACTTAACCCAGGGGCGTGGATGAGGTGTGTGTCGTCGCGGGGACCTAGAGTTTTCACACTTTTACCGTTGAAATAAAAACACCAGAGAACAAAATGTAGGCCACAGCTGAGTAAAGAATAAAAGTGTTGCCCACCTCTGAACTCACCAAGTATTGCCCATGTCTGACCTCACCAAGTATTGCCCACGTCTGACCTCACCAAGTATTTCCCACGTCTGACCTCACCAAGTATTGCCCACGTCTGACCTCACCAAGTATTTCCCACGTCTGACCTCACCAAGTATTGCCCACGTCTGACCTCACCAAGTATTGCCCACATCTGACCTCATCAAGTATTGACCACGTCTCACCTCATCAAGTATTGCCCACGTCTGACCTCACCAAGTATTGCCCACGTCTGACCTCATCAAGTATTGACCACGTCTGACCTCACCAAGTATTGCCCACGTCTGATCTCACCAAGTATTGCCCACGTCTGACCTCACCAAGTATTGCCCACATCTGACCTCATCAAGTATTGACCACGTCTGACCTCACCAAGTATTGCCCACGTCTGACCTCACCAAGTATTGCCCACGTCTGACCTCACCAAGTATTGCCCACGTCTCACCTCATCAAGTATTGCCCACGTCTGACCTCACCAAGTATTGCCCACGTCTGACCTCACCAAGTATTGCCCATGTCTGACCTCACCAAGTATTGCCCAGGTCTCACCTCACCAAGTATTGCCCACGTCTGACCTCACCAAGTATTGCCCACGTCTGACCTCATCAAGTATTGCCCACGCCTGACCTCACCAAGTATTGCCCACGTCTGACCTCACCAAGTATTGCCCACGTCTGACCTCACCAAGTATTGCCCACGTCTGACCTCACCAAGTATTGCCCACGTCTGACCTCACCAAGTATTGCCCACGTCTGACCTCACCAAGTATTTCCGACGTCTGACCTCACCAAGTATTGCCCAAGTCTGACCTCACCAAGTATTGCCCACGTCTGACCTCACCAAGTATTGCCCACGTCTGACCTCACCAAGTATTGACCACGTCTGACCTCACCAAGTATTGCCCACGTCTGACCTCACCAAGTATTGCCCACGTCTGACCTCACCAAGTATTTTCCACGTCTGACCTCATCAATTATTGCCCACGCCTGACCTCACCAAGTATTGCCCACGTCTGACCTCACCAAGTATTGCCCACGTCTGACCTCACCAAGTATTGCCCACGTCTGACCTCACCAAGTATTGCCCACGTCTGACCTCACCAAGTATTGCCCACGTCTGACCTCACCAAGTATTTCCGACGTCTGACCTCACCAAGTATTGCCCAAGTCTGACCTCACCAAGTATTGCCCACGTCTGACCCCACCAAGTATTGCCCACGTCTGACCTCACCAAGTATTGCCCACGTCTGACCTCACCAAGTATTTCCCACGTCTGACCTCACCAAGTATTGCCCACGTCTGACCTCACCAAGTATTGCCCACGTCTGACCTCACCAAGTATTGCCCACGTCTGACCTCATCTAGTATTGACCACGTCTGACCTCACCAAGTATTGCCCACGTCTGACCTCACCAAGTATTGCCCACGTCTGACCTCACCAAGTATTGCCCACGTCTGACCTCACCAAGTATTGCCCACGTCTGACCTCACCAAGTATTGCCCACGTCTGACCTCACCAAGTATTGCCCACGTCTGACCTCACCAAGTATTGCCCACGTCTGACCTCACCAAGTATTGCCCACGTCTGACCTCATCAAGTATTTCCCACGCCTGACCTCACCAAGTATTGCCCACGTCTGACCTCACCAAGTATTGCCCACGTCTGACCTCACCAAGTATTGCCTCACCAAGTATTGCCCAGGTCTCACCTCACCAAGTATTGCCTCACCAAGTATTGCCCACGTCTGACCTCACCAAGTATTGCCCACGTCTGACCTCACCAAGTATTGCCCACGTCTGACCTCACCAAGTATTGCCCACGTCTGACCTCATCAAGTATTGCCCACGTCTGACCTCACCAAGTACTGCCCACGTCTGACCTCACCAAGTATTGCCCACGTCTGACCTCACCAAGTTAAGCCCACGTCTGACCTCACCAAGTATTGCCCACGTCTGACCTCACCAAGTATTGCCCACGTCTGACCTCACCAAGTATTGTCCACGTCTGACCTCACCAAGTATTTCCCACGTCTGACCTCACCAAGTATTGCCCACGTCTCACCTCATCAAGTATTTCCCACGTCTGACCTCACCAAGTATTGCCAACGTCTCACCTCACCTGCTCCACTCCTACCACATTTTGACGTCACTACTTTATCCAAACTGTCATTCTAATTTCATGAATCACTTACCCCCCCCCCTCCCCTTCACAATCTCTCACCTTCCCACCTCATGTTATCACTATTTGGTTTGATCACTTTCCACTCACCAACAAGTACAATGTATACCTTTTCTATCCCATTTTAAAGGTCAAACTGTGAAGGTCAATAATCTGGTCCGATCACACCAATTTGTCATTTACCATGACCTCCTCCTACATTCCCCCCTCCCCCTGTCCCCCATCTCCAACTATGCGACTCACCTAATGGTTTCCTTGATCACTGTTGACAGTAAATCCTGAATTAAGATATTACTTCCCTGGAACCTTCCCACAATGGTCTCATCTATTTACGAGCCCCGAGAACCAACAATGGCACGTGTGACGTCATGGGCGTCATAAGGGTTTCCCTTTATTATTTCCCATTTTGTTCCAATCTGAGAACTTATTTCTATGACCTGACGTGTGTAGCATATTTCTATGACCTGACGTGTGTAGGATATTTCTATGACCTGACGTGTGTAGCATATTTCTATGACCTGACGTGTGTAGCATATTTCTATGACCTGACGTGTGTAGCATATTTCTATGACATGACGTGTGTAGCATATTTCTATGACCTGACGTGTGTAGCATATTTCTATGACCTGACGTGTGTAGCATATTTCTATTACATGACGTGTGTAGCATATTTCTATGACCTGACGTGTGTAGCATATTTCTATGACATGACGTGTGTAGCATATTTCTATGACCTGACGTGTGAAGCATATTTCCATGACCTGACGTGTGTAGCATATTTCTATGACCTTACGTGTGTAGCATATTTCTATGACCTGACGTGTGTAGCATATTTCTATGACCTGACGTGTGTAGCATATTTCTATGACCTGACGTGTGTAGCATATTTCTATGACATGACGTGTGTGGCATATTTCTAAAGTGTCACACAATTTTGGGGGGAATTTTTATAATATTAAAAACCCGTACAAAAATAAGTTTTTGACTATTAGTCCTTTATATACGAGACATAACTAAAAGAATGTTCATTATAATACGCAGCGCAAGACAATCCTAAAATTTAAAATTTCAGTTATGTCTCGTAAAACATGATTAATATAATGCGCACCGATCGGGAATATATTTTAAAAAAATTATCGTCCATATAATACGCACCGAAATGCGCAACAGGAAGTATTAAAAAGGTCGTTCAATATAATACGCACCGCCACACTCTTATCTCAAAAAATAACATGATACATAGAGATAAATAAAATAATCTAAAAATTCAATAATTTAATGACAGTACATGCGATCGATCTGAAATTTTGATGCATCGTTTGTATCATTGGCAAAAAACTGCCTGCAAAATTTCAGCTCACTAGCTTACGAGAAAGTGGGATAAAAATAGATCCAAAGTTTTTTCGACAAACAAGCAAGCAACCAGACACCACGAGTTAATATAAAGCATTTAAAAACCTACAAAATTAAAGTAACCTGACATATATACCTATATGCATGTACGTTTTTATAGTTTACTGTTTTCGGAAATCGAACTTCAGTAAGATAAGAGAATCACCAATCGTCTTTACAGGGTAATGTAATCATCCAATGTATAGTTGAATCAAGGGACGCAATAGTCTTTTCTATAGAAGGACATGTTACAATGTAAAATATAAGACATTCATGTATGCCAATGTGTACGAATGCCTCAGGCAGTCTCACACTCACAGACCGCCATAAACGTAAGTATCCAACCAAGTAACGAAGAGCGCATTAAAGCTTTAACAGTTTCACATTATTACACGACTCATTCATTCCTATATATAGAGATATATAAAACTATATAATTTGCAATTGTCACGCAAGTCAGTCAGTCTGTCCTGGCGCTACTAATCTTAGAAAGCAGGGAAAACCAAATTACAGCACCAATGCCACAAAAGGTGTGCAAATTAAAGATACGCTGTAAAACATATTATATGACGTCATTGATTTAGTTCATATAGTAATTTTGGAAAAGGGAACAATGTAAAAAGAGAATTTGATGATTGTTAATTATAAAATAAAAAAAATAGAACCCCTATTATAAAATACTTTGTGTACATTTCAGAAAGTTTAATGTTTCGTATTTATCAAACAAGGGCAAGTTAGTTGGGCTTTTGAAAAAGTTCGGCGCCGTAGGCGCGCTAAAAAAAAGTGCATTTTTTAATAAAATTAATAGATTTCAGTTGAAAATTTCCGTCATTTTTGACGGGTGTACGCTAGTATATATATATTATATTATTAAATAACATAATTTGCAATCTGTCACGCAATTAGTGTCTGTCAGTCCTGACGCTATGCGAGGTAACTCCCGATTTAAAAAAATTAAAATGTTGCTTTCGAGATTTAAAAAATGTGTTGCTCACCATAAAATATTGTGACGTGACGTCATTATTTGAGTTTTTATTAATGTGTGAAGGGAACGAAGTAAAAAGAGCAATGTTTTATTTGATGTGATAAATATTATTATCATTATTTTGTATTAAATGTCCGTTTTTGTGTATGTGTCCATGTCAATATTACGTACGTAATTATAAATTTAATTTTCTATATTAATATATAACATTCGTTTTTCGGTTTATGAAATTTACAATTTGTTGTCGTTCGGTTGTCAAGTTTCGATGCGTTTTGAACTACAAAGCCATTATTTATTACTGCAAATGAAATTTGTCAACTTATGCTTCAGTTTAGCGTTTGTTTTTCTTTTATACACTTTGAGATTGCATATTTGTATGTTTAGAAAAATGACATATTTAAAAATCGGACTCTTCCCCACAATAGTTTTTTTTATTGTTATTTAAATTTTAATATTTTAATGCGTCTTAGACTAATTTTGAATAAAAAATCGTAGCTTTTAATATAGAACTGGAAGGGGTGCTGACTTGACAATAATTAAAACGTTTATTAGAATTCCTAAAACGTGTATATTAAAGTTGATACTTTGATATTTTCTTTTATCCAGTGCTCAACTTTACTTCAAAGATTTCATGCAAAATAAATAGTTCGTTGTTATTCATATTTGTAAATATTTACAATTTTTTATTTACATGTTTTTGATAATGTAAAGGTAATAATGTATGGACCAATGGGCGCATAAACTGGGCGCATATTTTCAAAATAGATCTTGAAAAGGTGCAGACTTGACTACAATAAAAACGTTTATGTGAATTACTAACACGTGTATAGTAAATTGTAAATATGATTAACAGTTGATAAGTTAATCTTTTCTGTTATCCTGTGACAAACTTTGCTTACTACGTTTCATGCAAAATAAATAGTTATTAACATGTGTAAAATTACAGTTTATTTTTTACATGTTTTGATAATGTTGTGGTAATAATGTATGGACAAATGGGCGAATAAACTGACAAGTCATAATCATCGATGAAGCTTAAACGGCTTCAAATCACAGATATGCGTGATGTGGATCACATTACAGTCACATAATTTATTTTTAACGCACTGTGCTGTATTATTGGTGCACTCATAATTGGTGCGCACTATTCAATGCCGCAAGTTAACGTCCGGCTGACTCCTCAGCAATATTTATTAATATGTCGAACTTCAAACTTCTTTGCCGCAGTATCAATTTATGCTAAGTGTAATTCACTATGCATTTACTATTATCATGATTATATCATTATAATTCATGAAAACTTATATAACGCGAAGCCTAAGCTTGGAGGTTTTCTCATAACACATATATTCGTATATATAATCAAAATATATACTCTGCTATGTCCGTTCGTAACGCTAGATTTTAGAAAGCCCACCGCTAAAAAAAATAACCTTGAAAAATATATTGAAAAAAAATAAAAAAAGAATAAAAAAGAATTAAAAAAACCACAATTTTCAAACGTCCGCATAAAATTGTTCAATATGGAAATGCGATTTAATTTTTCTCTTTTGATCTCTAGATTTTCTGATTATTTATTATGCGGCTTTCAGGCAAAAGGGACAATTATAAAAACTGAAATATATACATTTTGTAAATTCCAATCATTTTTGACGGGTAATACACTAATATATATATTAGGGCTGCGGTAATTAAAGATTAATTTCTCGATTAATCATTAAACATTTTTAGCGATTAAAATATATTTTAACGATTAATCGACCCATCACTTACAAATTATTGAAGGTCAAAAAGTAAAAAGAAATTAATAATAACAAATAGCGGCCGATCAATAATAAATTACCTGACGACTATACGAACATTTTGATTTTAAGCTATTGACTGATGGGAATGTTCGAAATGTTGATAAAGTTTGCCTACCATGGTTCTAACACTTCACCTACTTATCAAACCAAATGAAAATCGTTTTACGCTAATGGCAGTAATAGAGTCTGACTCAGAGACTGAAAATGACGACAGATCTTCTGATGAATTACTGGGTTGAAAAATGGAGATGAAAGTTCCTGAATCTATTAACCCTCAAAAATGGTGGAAACTTAATGAACACCGATATCCGATAATGTCATTCCTTGCCAATACCGTTTTGTGCATACCAGTTACCTCAGTTCCATGTGAATGATTGTTCAGCTCTGCTAGGTATATGTCAATTAGACCCACTCATCACTTGAACCAAATAATGTCAACACACTTGTCTTTTTGCGTAGTTAGTTAAAAAATTACATATAAAGCAGACATTCCATTTTTATTTAGATTTAGATTTTCAACAAGAACGTTTAATAAGTGTTACTTATGATATCATACATTTTGATGTTTTGCTTTAATCAAAATTAACGATTATTTAATCGTTAATTTTTCAAAAGTTAACGATTAAATTCAAATTAATCGTTAACAGCCCTAATATATAATTTATTTTAAGGTCACTATCCAGTGTTGCATTCTTTTTAAATTTCGCACCTAAAAAATCTGCTATGTGGGAAAACTCCAAGATAATGTTTATTGTGTTTATTGTGTTGCAATAAACAGTTCATCGGCCACACTTCCTTACCTGAGCAGGTAGATGCCCTCCGGTGTTTCCTGGGGAAGCAGGTGAATAACACCATGAAAACACCGCCAAGGAAGGTGAGTATGACATTCGGGAAGCGTCCACCGGATATGAACCAATATTTCAGTGAACAAGCCAACACTCGTCCACATTGTCAGGATAAATCATTGAGGCGTGGCGAGTTGAAGATGTCAACCTTAAAGCATGACTTGATCTGGTTCTAGTATACAAACCAGTGCACGTGCCCTTGTCTGTGGTGGATAGCTCGCTTGTCAAAGGTGGATAGCTCGCTTGTCAACAAATGTTTGTGGCTTTTTAGACACCTGAAAAACTCGTAGGTTTCTAAAGAATTCGTAGACCCCTTAAAATGGCTTAGACACAGTCCTTACTGTTCCTAAAGATAAGACGGCATCAAGTAGTATGGTCAGAAGTCAGAATGAATATGAAATAGTTGTTTGCCTTCCATATCACTTAGTACGCTAATCAACATTAAATTGTAATTATCCGCAGGTAATTAGGTAATTTACTCAAATTCTATGTTTAAAATATTTATTAAAATATCGATATTTTTTTTTCTTGAAAAACAAAGTTGAAAGGTGTTTAGTATGGACAAACGCAGGGAGTCTCCCTTGAGGCACACAGTTCACAGGTATGTCTTACTAGCCGTAACTGTCCTGACCTGGTCTTACTAGCCGTAACTGTCCTGACCAGGTCTTACTAGCCGTAACTGTCCTGACCAGGTCTTACTAGCCGTAACTGTCCTGACCAGGTCTTACTAGCCTTAACTGTCCTGACCAGGTCTTACTAGCCGTAACTGTCCTGACCAGGTCTTACTAGCCGTAACTGTCCTGACCAGGTCTGTCATCGTTCACCCTCCAACGCTACACCCTACACCCCCCACCCACTTGACTAATCTCTCGGACATCTATGGAGTTACCGATTTCCACAGTTTTAAATGAAAAAGAAGATGAGCCTCTTTGAACTGAACCTTTCCCTTATGGCAACCAAGGGCAACCTCACGGCTACTTGAGCCAACTGTTACCTCACGGCTACTTGAGCCATTGTTACCTCACGGCTACTTGAGCCAACTGTTACCTCACGGCTACTTGAGCCAACTGTTACCTCACGGCTACTTGAGCCAATTGTTACCTCACGGCTACTTGAGCCAACTGTTACCTCACGGCTACTTGAGCCAATTGTTACCTCACGGCTACTTGAGCCAACTGTTACCTCACGGCTACTTGAGCCAACTGTTACCTCACGGCTACTTGAGCCAACTGTTACCTCACGGCTACTTGAACCATTTTTTACCTGTGTTCACGGATTATTGGGCCATTTTTTTAACCTGTCTGAAGTTTGATACTTAGGTCGAGTGTTAAAAATCTTAAACAAAGTACAGAATAAAGGTGTGGATTTAATAATAATAATAATTTTTTGGCTTTGAAATTTTGCTTTGATTTTTTAAAAAATGAAAATGGACGTCATTTCCTGTCCATTCATGACGTCATCAGTCCCGCCAACCTATCGTCATTCGCAGTAATGACCAAAAAGTAAAAGAAAAATGTCTTGGAGGGAATACATTTTCAATTTCGTGAGTGAGGATCTTCAGCGATTAGCCGCCGCCATTCCTCAGCCAAAATTCAGCCGCCACCATCTCTGCTGTATCTCCCTCCCCCCCCCCGCCTCTAGTTACATGTTTTATTAAAGAGTTCATTGAAATAATTGCTTTCCGTCTAAACGATACTTCACATTTCTCCTCCCCCTGGAGTGCATGCACACTCCTGCACGGACATTATGTCAATTATGTTCTGTGAGTTTAAAAGTGACCTCACATGATGACGTATTTGGCTCTGGTTTTAAGAACAGCAATAAAACTTTTTCAACTGCCATGTGTACAAACTTTTCACGTTTAAACAAATAAACTAAGTTAAAATCCACATTTTTTTTTCACTTTTAAAGCTAAAGTCGTTAACAATTAAAACATACAAGTACCAATTATCGCGCGTTCTCTATTTAAGTATTGAGCCAGAAAAGTGCATCGATATTTTTCTTCAACCTACCGCAATCTCTCCAGTAATTGCTACCATTATATTGTCGTTTGAAAACAAATCAAAACAAAATAAATAAACATTTTTTTTTAAAAATTAAAAATGCTAACATGAAAGCGAGGTTGGCCAAAAATTTTAAACCTTAAATTTGGCAACTCATAGATGGTAGGCAATTTTTTGAAAAATTCCCAGCTCTGGCGCGTTGGGATAAAAAAAAAGTATATTTAATGTGTGTGTGGGTAAAGTGATATTACGTAGAGTTAAAGGGGCTAGAAGATTTGAAGGGTCGATGTGAAGTTCTACTTTTTTGTTTATGGAAGATTGGCAACTCCAGGAGCCTGAGCTAATGTATATATAAGTTAATCTAGTTGTGTATATAAATATACATATACATCTCTACTTTTATATATATATTTATATGTATGTTCATTTCTAGAGCCTACGTGCCTACTTGGCAGTTCCGCGGTAAAAGCCGTCTTGTTTTATAACGAAACATAAAAACTCAGGATTATTTACTGGCATCAATTCTTGGATCTGAAACATTGTGCTGATGTCATCAGCTGGAGCTTAGCATAGGCGTCGCCATGAGGGGGGGGGGCTGTAAGTGTAGCCCTTTCTCAAGCTTTGGTGTATTTATAAATATTCAATATTTATCCATAAAACTCAAACATACATATTATTTGAAACATCAACTGCCTCTAGGAAACGTTATCTTTGCATCAAAAGTATTAACTAACAGTATGTCTATATCTAAATTTGTTATCTAAAGAATCTACAAAACAGTATGTACACATTTCTATTTAAAATTACAACAAAAAATACTTGTATACTTTCCCGTCTCCAATGAACTCAGACAATTTGATTCATTAATCAAAAGCTCTATTATAAACACCACGTCCTCAAGGTTATTATAAACACCACGTCCTCAAGGTTATTATAAACACCACGTCCTCAAGGTTATTATAAACACCACGTCCTCAAGGTTATTATAAACACCACGTCCTCAAGGTTATTATAAACACCACGTCCTCAAGGTTATTATAAACACCACGTCCTCAAGGTTATTATAAACACCACGTCCTCAAGGTTATTATAAACACCACGTCCTCAAGGTTATTATAAACACCACGTCCTCAAGGTTATTATAAACACCACGTCCTCAAGGTTATTATAAACACCACGTCCTCAAGGTTATTATAAACACCACGTCCTCAAGGTTATTATAAACACCACGTCCTCAAGGTTATTATAAACACCACGTCCTCAAGGTTATTATAAACACCACGTCCTCAAGGTTATTATAAACACCACGTCCTCAAGGTTATTATAAACACCACGTCCTCAAGGTTATTATAAACACCACGTCCTCAAGGTTATTATAAACACCACGTCCTCAAGGTTATTATAAACACCACGTCCTCAAGGTTATTATAAACACCACGTCCTCAAGGTTATTATAAACACCACGTCCTCAAGGTTATTATAAACACCACGTCCTCAAGGTTATTATAAACACCACGTCCTCAAGGTCATTATTCACATTCTCTCAGGTGTCTTGTGTCTCGTGCACGTGGAAAGACATGTCTCACTTCCCCGGATCTGGTTGCACGGGGTACGCGCCATATTTCATTGACAAGCTCTGGTGCTAACTGGCACGCCCTTAAAGTCACAAGTGCGTACTGCGAGATGAACAACTCGACCGCACCGTTCAGAGACAATTACGTATTAGCCTTTAAAATGTTACAGCGCGGGGTGGAATTATTTTTTTTCCCACCTCTCAGAAATTTTTTGTTGTTCTTTTCTTTTAGTATAGAAGAAAATTTCGTTCGTTAGTTGCTGAGTCAGAAGCAAGTTCATGAAATGATTCCAATGATGACGTCATAGACTCAATTAACTTCTTAATTTTTTTATCTGTGGCTGATTAAAACAAATAGACAAAGAGTATTACGTATGCATTCAAAAGTAAACACTGGAATACTATTAAAATATTTTCATTATTTAAAAAAAAATTGAAATCACTCTACAGCAAACTGTTAAGATTATAATACTGCCTAAAATTTAACTTTGCTAAAAAATATGCATTTTAAGATTAACAAAATGTTTCATTCTGTCATTTAAAATATCAATAATGATTAACTTCGCATTACGTAACACATAGTTTCCTAGTTTCCCTCTTTTGGCCGTTATTTGACTGTCTCAGAAAATGTAACGAGCAAAACAAAGATGGACAGAGCAATTAAATGAGACATAACGGAGCTATCCACCACTGACAAGCGATCTATCCACCTCTGACAAGCGAGCTATCCACCTCTGACAAGCGAGCTATCCACCTCTGACAAGCGAGCTATCCACCTCTGACAAGCGAGCTATCCAACTCTGACAAGTGAGCTATCCACCTCTGACAAGCGAGTTATCCATCACTGACAAGGGCACGTGCGCTGGTTTGTATACTAGAACCAGCTCAAGTAATGCTTTAAGGTTGACATCTTCAACTCGCCATGCCTCAATGATTTATCCTGACAATGTGGACGCTTGTTGCCTTGTTCACTGAAATATTGGTTCATATCCGATGGACGCTTCCCGAATGTCATACTCACCTTCCTTGGCGGTG
Source organism: Ampullaceana balthica (assembly GCA_944989445.1). NCBI lineage: Eukaryota > Metazoa > Mollusca > Gastropoda > Lymnaeidae > Ampullaceana > Ampullaceana balthica. The sequence continues at coordinate 22,146 of CALYLW010001594.1, read as the reverse complement.
TTTTCATGGTGTTATTCACCTGCTTCCCCAGGAAAAACCAGAGGGCATCTACCTGCTCAGGTAAGAAAGTGCGGCCGATGACCTGTTTATTGCAACAAAATAAACACAATTTTACGGAATAAAAGAAAATTTAAAGACATCTACCCAAGAAAACAATGAATGTTTATTTTGATAGATTTGTTCCAATGATATGTACACTAAACAATGAATGTTTACTTTGTTAGATTTGTTCCAATGATATGTACACTAAACAATGAATGTTTACTTTGATTGATTTGTTCCAATGATATGTACACTAAACAATGAATGTTTACTTTGATAGATTTGTTCCAATGATATGTACACTAAACAATGAATGTTTACTTTGATAGATTTGTTCCAATGATATGTACACTAAACAATGAATGTTTACTTTGATAGATTTGTTCACATGATATGTACACTAAACAATGAATGTTTACTTTGATAGATTTGTTCCAATGATATGTACACTAAACAATGAATGTTTACTTTGATAGATTTGTTCCAATGATATGTACACTAAACAATGAATGTTTACTTTGACAGATTTGTTCCAATGATATGTACACTAAACAATGAATGTTTACTTTGATAGATTTGTTCCAATGATATGTACACTAAACAATGAAAGTTTACTTTGATAGATTTGTTCCAATGATATGTACACTAAACAATGAATGTTTACTTTGATAGATTTGTTCCAATGATATGTACACTAAACAATGAATGTTTACTTTGATAGATTTGTTCCAATGATATGTACACTAAACAATGAATGTTTACTTTGATAGATTTGTTCCAGTGATATGTACACTAAACAATGAATGTTTACTTTGATAGATTTGTTCCAATGATATGTACACTAAGCAATGAATGTTTACTTTGATAGATTTGTTCCAATGATATGTACACTAAACAATGAATGTTTACTTTGATAGATTTGTTCACATGATATGTACACTAAACAATGAATGTTTACTTTGATAGATTTGTTCACATGATATGTACACTAAACAATGAATGTTTACTTTGATAGATTTGTTCCAATGATATGTACACTAAACAATGAATGTTTACTTTGATAGATTTGTTCCAATGATATGTACACTAAACAATGAATGTTTACTTTGATAGATTTGTTCCAATGATATGTACACTAAACAATGAATGTTTACTTTGATAGATTTGTTCCAATGATATGTACACTAAACAATGAATGTTTACTTTGATAGATTTGTTCCAATGATATTTACACTAAACAATGAATGTTTACTTTGATAGATTTGTTCCAATGATATGTACACTAAACAATGAATGTTTACTTTGATAGATTTGTTCCAATGATATGTACACTAAGCAATGAATGTTTACTTTGATAGATTTGTTCCAATGATATGTACACTAAACAATGAATGTTTACTTTGATAGATTTGTTCACATGATATGTACACTAAACAACGAATGTTTACTTTGATAGATTTGTTCCAATGATATGTACACTAAACAATGAATGTTTACTTTGATAGATTGGTTCCCAATGATATGTACACTAAACAATGAATGTTTACTTTGATAGATTTGTTCCAATGATATGTACACTAAACAATGAATGTTTACTTTGATAGATTTGTTCCAATGATATGTACACTAAACAATGAATGTTTACTTTGATAGATTTGTTCCAATGATATGTACACTAAACAATGAATGTTTACTTTGATAGATTTGTTCCAATGATATGTACACTAAACAATGAATGTTTACTTTGATAGATTTGTTCCAATGATATGTGCACTGAACAATGAATGTTTACTTTGATAGATTTGTTCCAATGATATGTACACTAAGCAATGAATGTTTACTTTGATAGATTTGTTCCAATGATATGTACACTAAACAATGAATGTTTACTTTGATAGATTTGTTCACATGATATGTACACTAAACAACGAAAGTTTACTTTGATAGATTTGTTCCAATGATATGTACACTAAACAATGAATGTTTACTTTGATAGATTTGGTCCCAATGATATGTACACTAAACAATGAATGTTTACTTTGATAGATTTGTTCCAATGATATGTACACTAAACAATGAATGTTTACTTTGATAGATTTGTTCCAATGATATGTACACTAAACAATGAATGTTTACTTTGATAGATTTGTTCACATGATATGTACACTAAACAATGAATGTTTACTTTGATAGATTTGTTCCAATGATATGTACACTAAACAATGAATGTTTACTTTGATAGATTTGTTCCAATGATATGTACACTAAACAATTAATGTTTACTTTGATAGATTTGTTCCAATGATATGTACACTAAACAATGAATGTTTACTTTGATAGATTTGTTCCAATGATATGTACACTAAACAATGAATGTTTACTTTGATAGATTTGTTCACATGATATGTACACTAAACAATGAATGTTTACTTTGATAGATTTGTTCCAATGATATGTACACTAAACAATGAATGTTTACTTTGATAGATTTGTTCACATGATATGTACACTAAACAATGAATGTTTACTTTGATAGATTTGTTCCAATGATATGTACACTAAACAATGAATGTTTACTTTGATAGATTTGTTCCAATGATATTTGCACTAAACAATGAATGTTTACTTTGATAGATTTGTTTCAATGATATGTACACAAAACAATGAATGTTTACTTTGATAGATTTGTTCACATGATATGTACACTAAACAATGAATGTTTACTTTGATAGATTTGTTCCAATGATATGTACACTAAACAATGAATGTTTACTTTGATAGATTTGTTCCAATGATATGTACACTAATTAATGAATGTTTACTTTGATAGATTTGTTCACATGATATGTACACTAAACAACGAATGTTTACTTTGATAGATTTGTTCCAATGATATGTACACTAAACAATGAATGTTTACTTTGATAGATTTGTCCCAATGATATGTACACTAAACAATGAATGTTTACTTTGATAGATTTGTTCCAATGATATGTACACTAAACAATGAATGTTTACTTTGATAGATTTGTTCCAATGATATGTACACTAAACAATGAATGTTTACTTTGATAGATTTGTTCCAATGATATGTACACTAAACAATGAATGTTTACTTTGATAGATTTGTTCCAATGATATGTACACTAAACAGTGAATGTTTACTTTGATAGATTTGTTCCAATGATATGTACACTAAACAATGAATATTTACTTTGATAGATTTGTTCACATTATATGTACACTAAACAATGAATGTTTACTTTGATAGATTTGTTCCAATGATATGTACACTAAACAATGAATGTTTACTTTGATAGATTTGTTCCAATGATATGTACACTAAACAATGAATGTTTACTTTGATAGATTTGTTCCAATGATATGTACACTAAACAATGAATGTTTACTTTGATAGATTTGTTCCAATGTACACTACACATTTGGCTAAACAGTATCATCTGGTATTTTTAAAAAAAACATAAACTGTGAACTGACGTCAGATCCCTTAATTGGAAGTGACATCCATTAATACATTGACAAGACATCCAGTAATACATTGACGAGACATCCAGTAATACATTGACGACACATCCAGTAGTACATTGACGAGACATCCAGTAATACATTGACGAGACATACAGTAATACATTGACGAGACATCCAGTTATACATTGACGAGACATCCAGTAATACATTAACGAGACATCCAGTAATACATTGACGAGACATCCAGTAATACATTGACGAGACATCCAGTAATACATTGACGAGACATCCAGTAATACATTGACGAGACATCCAGTAATACATTGACGAGACATCCAGTAATACATTGACGAGACATCCAGTAATACATTGACGAGAAATCCAGTAATACATTGACGAGACATCCAGTAATACATTGACGAGACATCCAGTAATACATTGACGAGACATCCAGTAATACATTGACGAGACATCCAGTAATACATTGACGAGACATCCAGTAATACATTGACGAGACATCCAGTAATACATTGACGAGACATCCAGTAATACATTGACGAGACATCCAGTAATACATTGACGAGACATCCAGTAATACATTGACGAGACATCCAGTAATACATTGACGAAACGTGATACTTGCAATTAACCGAGCGTTCATATGACTCACTATCCTGTTATGGTGACTCACTATCCTGTTATGTTGACTCACTATCCTGTTATGTTGACTCACTATCCTGTTATGTTGACTCACTATCCTGTTATGTTGACTCACTATCCTGTTATTTTGACTCACTATCCTGTTATGTTGACTCACTATCCTGTAATGTTGACTCACTATCCTGTTATGTTGACTCACTATCCTGTTATGTTGACTCACTATCCTGTTATGTTGACTCACTATCCTGTTATGTTTACTCACTATCCTGTTATGTTGACTTACTATCCTGTTATGTTGACTCACTATCCTGTTATGTTGACTCACTATCCTGTTATGTTGACTCACTATCCTGTTATGTTGACTCACTATCCTGTTATGTTGACTCACTATCCTGTTATGTTGACTCACTATCCTGTTATGTTGACTCACTATCCTGTTATGTTGACTCACTATCGTGTTATGTTGACTCACTATCCTGTTATGTTGACTCACTATCCTGTTATGTTGACTCACTATCCTGTAATGTTGACTCACTATCCTGTTATGTTAACTCACTATCCTGTAATGTTGACTCACTATCCTGTAATGTTGACTCACTATCCTGTAATGTTGACTCACTATCCTGTAATGTTGACTCACTATCCTGTTATGTTGACTCACTATCCTGTAATGTTGACTCACTATCTTGTAATGTTGACTCACTATCCTGTTATCATGACTCACTATCCTGTAATGTTGACTAACTATCCTGTTATTTTGACTCACTATCCTGTTATGTTGACGTACTATATTGTAATGTTAACTCACTATCCTGTTATCATGACTCACTATCCTGTAATGTTGACTCACTATCCTGTAATTTTGACTCACTATCCTGTTATGTTGACTTACTATCCTGTTATGTTGACTCACTATCCTGTTATGTTGACTCACTATCCTGTTATGTTGAGTCACTATCCTGTTATGTTTACTTACTATATTGTAATGTTGACTCACTATCTTGTAATGTTGACTCAATATCTTGTAATGTTGACTCACTATCCTGTTATGTTGACTTACTATATTGTAATGTTGACTCACTATCCTGTTATGTTGACTCACTATCCTGTTATGTTGACTTACTATCCTGTTATGTTGTATTACTATCCTGTTATGTTGACTCACTATCCTGTTATGTTGACTTACTATCCTGTAATGTTGACTCACTATCCTGTTATGTTGACTCACTATCCAGTTATGTTGACTCACTATCCTGTATTTTGACTCACTATCCTGTTGTTGACTTACTATCCTGTTATGTTGACTCACTATCCTGTTATGTTGACTTACTATCCTGTTATGTTGACTCACTATCCTGTTATGTTTACTTACTATATTGTAATGTTGACTCACTATCCTGTTATGTTAACTTACTATATTGTAATGTTGGATCACTATCCTGTAATGTTGACTCACTATCCTATTATGTTGACTCACTATCCTGTTATGTTGACTTACTATATTGTAATGTTGACTCACTAGCCTGTTATGTTGACTCACTATCCTGTAATTTTGACTCACTATCCTGTTATGTTGACTCACTATCCTGTTATGTTGACTCACTATCCTGTAATGTTGACTTACTATCCTGTTATGTTGACTTACTATATTGTAATGTTGACTCACTATCCTGTTATGTTGAGTCACTATCCTGTTATGTTGACTTACTATATTGTAATGTTGACTCACTATCTTGTAATGTTGACTCATTATCATGTAATTTTGACTCACTATCCTGTTATGTTGACTTACTATCCTGTTATGTTGACTCACTATCCTGTTATGTTGACTCACTATCCTGTTATGTTGACTTACTATCCTGTTATGTTGACTCACTATCCTGTTATGTTGACTTACTATCATGTTATGTTGAGTCACTATCATGTTATGTTGACTCACTATCCTGTTATGTTGACTTACTATCATGTTATGTTGACTCACTATCCTGTTATGTTGACTTACTATCCTGTTATGTTGACTCACTATCATGTTATGTTGACTCACTATCCTGTTATGTTGACTCACTATCCTGTTATGTTGACTTACTATCATGTTATGTTGACTCACTATCCTGTTATGTTGACTTACTATCCTGTTATGTTGACTCACTATCCTGTTATGTTGACTACTATCATGTTATGTTGACTCACTATCCTGTAATATTGACTCACTATCCTGTAATATTGACTCACTATCCTGTAATGTTGACTCACTATCCTGTAATGTTGACTCACTATCCTGTAATATTGACTCACTATCCTGTAATATTGACTCACTATCCTGTAATATTGACTCACTATCCTGTTATGTTGACTACTATCATGTTATGTTGACTCACTATCCTGTAATATTGACTCACTATCCTGTAATATTGACTCACTATCCTGTAATATTGACTCACTATCCTGTAATATTGACTCACTATCCTGTAATATTGACTCACTATCCTGTAATATTGACTCACTATCCTGTAATATTGACTCACTATCCTGTAATATTGACTCACTATCCTGTAATATTGACTCACTATCCTGTAATATTGACTCACTATCCTGTAATATTGACTCACTATCCTGTAATATTGACTCACTATCCTGTAATATTGACTCACTATCCTGTAATATTGACTCACTATCCTGTAATATTGACTCACTATCCTGTAATATTGACTCACTATCCTGTTATGTTGACTCACTATCCTGTAATGTTGACTCACTATCCTGTAATGTTGACTCACTATCCTGTAATATTGACTCACTATCATGTAATATTGACTCACTATCCTGTAATATTGACTCACTATCCTGTAATATTGACTCACTATCCTGTAATATTGACTCACTATCCTGTAATATTGACTCACTATCCTGTAATATTGACTCACTATCCTGTAATATTGACTCACTATCCTGTAATATTGACTCACTATCCTGTAATATTGACTCACTATCCTGTAATATTGACTCACTATCCTGTAATGTTGACTCACTATCCTGTTATGTTGACTCACTATCCTGTAATGTTGACTCACTATCCTGTAATGTTGACTCACTATCCTGTAATATTGACTCACTATCCTGTAATATTGACTCACTATCCTGTAATATTGACTCACTATCCTGTAATATTGACTCACTATCCTGTAATGTTGACTCACTATCCTGTAATGTTGACTCACTATCCTGTAATGTTGACTCACTATCCTGTAATGTTGACTCACTATCCTGTTATGTTGACTCACTATCCTGTAATGTTGACTCACTATCCTGTTATGTTGACTCACTATCCTGTAATGTTGACTCACTATCCTGTTATGTTGACTCACTATCCTGTAATGTTGACTCACTATCCTGTTATGTTGACTCACTATCCTGTAATGTTGACTCACTATCCTGTAATGTTGACTCACTATCCTGTTATGTTGACTCACTATCCTGTAATGTTGACTCACTATCCTGTAATGTTGACTCACTATCCTGTAATGTTGACTTACTATCATGTTATGTTGACTCACTATCCTGTAATGTTGACTCACTATCCTGTAATGTTGACTCACTATCCTGTAATGTTGACTCACTATCCTTTAATGTTGACTCACTATCCTGTAATATTGACTCACTATCCTGTAATCTTGACTCACTATCCTGTAATGTTGACTCACTATCCTGTAATATTGACTCACTATCCTGTAATGTTGACTCACTATCCTGTAATGTTGACTCACTATCCTGTAATGTTGACTCACTATCCTGTAATATTGACTCACTATCCTGTAATGTTGACTCACTATCCTGTAATGTTGACTCACTATCCTGTAATGTTGACTCACTATCCTGTAATATTGACTCACTATCCTGTAATGTTGACTCACTATCCTGTAATGTTGACTCACTATCCTGTTATGTTCTTCATGTTTTCTCTCCTAATCTTCTTCAATTTGTTCCATTATCCTCTCTTTCGATCACTCCCAATGTCCTCCCATTTATTAACTCTCCATTACCTCCCATCGGCCTCTAGATTTCCACGATGCCATGTCTTACTAGTGTACTCTTCTGTCCCAGGTCATTACCGGAAAAGTGCAGCCCTGGCCCCAGCAGTGAAGCCAGATAATGCGGCTTTGTGTGCCACCACTGGACCGTGACCAACTGGATTAAGAGGACCGTTGTTTGTTTACAGAGGGTGAGTTGCTACTTTACACACACATTTTGAGCAACATTTTCACTTGTTTGGGAGTCCCACCCATGTCTCTAATCCCACCCATGTCTCTCACATCCCACCCATGTCTCTCACATCCCACCCATGTCTCTCACATCCCACCCATGTCTCTCACATCCCACCCATGTCTCTCACATACCACCCATGTCTCTCACATCCCACCCATGTCTCTAATCCCACCCATGTCTCTCACATCCCACCCATGTCTCTCACATACCACCCATGTCTCTCACATCCCACCCATGTCTCTCACATTCCATTCATGTCTCTAATCCCACCCCTGTCTCTCACAAGTAGTCGAATAAAATGATCGTGCAAAATGTTTGCTTTTTAAAAAAAAATGCAAATGGCAGTAATTATTTAAAAAAATGAACTTTTATTCACAATTCTCAATGATGCACTTCCAGCATTTGTTCATATGTTCCAGCATTCGTTCATATGTTCCAGCATTCGTTCATATGTTCCAGCATTCGTTCATATGTTCCAGCATTCGTTCATATGTTCCAGCATTCGTTCATATGTTCCAGCATTCGTTCATATGTTCCAGCATTCGTTCATATGTTCCAGCATTCGTTCATATGTTCCAGCATTCGTTCATATCTTTGAGGTCTAAACGAGCTAGTGATGAAACTACTTCTGATGATATCAAGTATTTTTATCTTTGATAACTAAACACAATCCTAGCCTTGGCCAGTTTAAGACTTGCTGTAATCAAGTTCTGAAGTTATTTTTAATGTTATCCAAGGTGTCATGTGGGAAACGTACTTCGAAAACAACATTTATTCCTGATGTGAACATGTTGTGGTTTTCATGCCAAATGACCTATTTCCGTTGCTTTGATAAGATTTTACATGAATGATACTACTACATTTATTTTGTTAGACTATCAATACGTATTTAGACATAGTTTTGATGTTCTAGACTATCATTATGTATCTAGACATTGTTTTGATGTGCTAGACTATCAATATGTATGTAGACATTGTTTTGATGTTCTAGACTACCAATACGTATCTAGACATTGTTTTGATGTTCTAGACTACCAATACGTATCTAGACATTGTTTTGATGTTCTAGTCTACCAATTACCAATACGCATCTAGACATTGTTTTGATGTTCTCAGAGTCAGTGAAATTTTCCAAGCACTTTGCATTGATTACTGTGTGCACTTCAGTGAAATTTGTGGGATAAAAAAAACGCACAGGCATTGTCCGAATCGTTATGAAATATTTATACTGCAGGCATTCAATGACAACGCACGATTACTCGCAGCCACGTAACGATAGCGTCCTCGCTACATAGTAATAAATGAAATAATCGACTCTGAGAGCGTTAAACAGAGGTTGTCAGTTCTCTCACACCAGGAAACAGAGCAATGAAAGATGATCGACAACCCCACCCACAAGATGGATTATCAAGTAGAAAGAAAGTCTTTAAAGAGAGACATGTGTTTACTAGGAATGTCGGTTGTTCCCTTGCTGAGAATTCCTTGCAGCTAGAAATGAACATGAAGTTAAGTTGAGCCCTTCGTTAATTAACAACTGATTAAGATTGCAAGCAAAGCAAAGACCAGAACGAGTAATTGGTGAGCATTGTTTTTATGGAGCATGTGAAGTTCAGCATTATTAGTTCAGAGAACCATTGTTCATGTGGACACGTTGATTGTTTGTTTAGGGTAATTGGCTGTGGTCTAACAATAGAATAATTACGTTGTGGGTGGTGTGTGTGTGTGTGTGTCTGTGTTTCGTGGTCTAACAATAGAATAATTACGTTGTGGGTGGTGTGTGTGTGTGTCTGTCGTGGTCTAACAATAGAATAATTACGTGTGGGTGGTGTGTGTCAATTGTCACGTGTACTTTGACACAAGAGCTACACGGGTGTAAAAGTGTACAGACGGGGAAAATGAGTTCTCTTTAATGTCTTCAGTATAAGCTATTTGTTCTGTTCTGTGTTAATGCCGTGAACACTATTCACAAAATACTTTACATTGATTGACTTGACTTCACCCCCCTCCCACACACACCTCATTGTACACATGCTTCGAATTAACTAATGTTCCCCCCCACCCGCCTTCCTTTTATTTGATCTGGTCAACCATACCTGCAATTTAACAAGATCTTCTATCAACCATACCTGCAGTTTAACAAGATCTTCTATCAACCATACCTGCAGTTTAACAAGATCTTCTATCAACCGTACCTGCAGTTTAACAAGATCTTCTATAACAGAAACTGATGGCTCTTAATGTATTACACACCCCGCCCCTGTTTCTTTCTATACAGTTATATAGTCTCCCCTGTTTCCTTGTATACAGTTATATAATCTCCCCTGTTTCTTTGTATACAGTTATATAGTCTCCCCTGTTTCCTTGTATACAGTTATATAATCTCCCCTGTTTCCTTGTATACAGTTATATAATCTCACCTGATTCTTTGTATACAGTCATATAGTCTCCCCTGTTTCCTTGTATAAAATTATATAATCTCCCCTGTTTCCTTGTATACAATTATATAATCTCCCCTGTTTCCTTGTATAAAATTATATAATCTCCCCTGTTTCCTTGTATAAAGTTATATAATCTCCCCTGTTTCCTTGTATAAAGTTATATAAACTCCCCTGTTTCCTTGTATAAAGTTATATAATCTCCCCTGTTTCCTTGTATAAAGTTATATAATCTCCCCTGTTTCCTTGTATAAAGTTATATAATCTCCCCTGTTTCCTTGTATAAAGTTATATAATCTCCCCTGTTTCCTTGTATAAAGTTATATAATCTCCCCTGTTTCCTTGTATAAAGTTATATAATCTCCCCTGTTTCCTTGTATAAAGTTATATAATCTCCCCTGTTTCCTTGTATAAAGTTATATAATCTCCCCTATTTCCTTGTATAAAATTAGATAATCTCCCCTGTTTCCTTGTATAAAGTTATATAATCTCCCCTGTTTCCTTGTATAAAGTTAAATAATCTCCCCTGTTTCCTTGTATAAAATTATATAATCTTCCCTGTTTCCTTGTATACAGTTATATAATCTCCCCTGTTTCCTTGTATAAAGTTATATAATCTCCCCTGTTTCCTTGTATACAGTTCTATAATCCCCCCTGTTTCTTGTATACAGTTCTATAATCCCCCCTGTTTCTTGTATACAATTTCTATAATCTCCCCTGTTTCCTTGTATACAGTTCTATAATCCCCTTGTTTCCTTGTATACAGTTCTATAATCCCCCCTGTTCCTTGTATACAGTTCTCTAATCTCCCCTGTTTCTTGTATACAGTTCTCTAATCCCTTTGTTTCCTTGTATACAGTTCTCTAATCTCCCCTGTTTCTTGTATACAGTTCTCTAATCTCCCCTGTTTCTTGTATACAGTTCTCTAATCTCCCCTGTTTCTTGTATACAGTTCTCTAATCTCCCCTGTTTCCTTGTATACAGTTCTCTAATCCCATTGTTTCCTTGTATACAGTTCTATAATCCCCCCTGTTTCTTGTATACAGTTCTATAATCCCCCCTATTTCCTTGTATACAGTTCTATAATCCCCCCTGTTTCTTGTATACAGTTCTATAATCTCCCCTGTTTCTTGTATACAGTTCTATAATCCCCCCGGTTTCCTTGTATACAGTTCTATAATCCCCCCTGTTCCTTGTATACAGTTCTCTAATCTCCCCTGTTTCTTGTATACAGTTCTCTAATCCCTTTGTTTCCTTGTATACAGTTCTCTAATCTCCCCTGTTTCTTGTATACAGTTCTCTAATCTCCCCTGTTTCTTGTATACAGTTCTCTAATCTCCCCTGTTTCTTGTATACAGTTCTCTAATCTCCCCTGTTTCCTTGTATACAGTTCTCTAATCCCATTGTTTCCTTGTATACAGTTCTATAATCCCCCCTGTTTCTTGTATACAGTTCTATAATCCCCCCTATTTCCTTGTATACAGTTCTATAATCCCCCCTGTTTCTTGTATACAGTTCTATAATCTCCCCTGTTTCTTGTATACAGTTCTATAATCCCCCCTGTTTCTTGTATACAGTTCTATAATCCCCCCGGTTTCCTTGTATACAGTTCTATAATCTCCCCTGTTTCCTTGTATACAGTTCTATAATCTCCCCTGTTTCTTGTATACAGTTCTATAATCCCCCCTGTTTCTTGTATACAGTTCTATAATCCCCCCTGTTCCTTGTATACAGTTCTATAATCCCCCCTGTTCGTTGTATACAGTTCTATAATCCCCCCTGTTTCCTTGTATACAGTTCTATAATCCCCTCTGTTTCCTTGTATACAGTTCTATAATCCCCCCTGTTTCCTTGTATACAGTTCTCTAATCCCCCCTGTTTCCTTGTATACAGTTCTATAATCCCCCCTGTTTCCTTGTATACAGTTCTATAATCTCCCCTGTTTCTTGTATACAGTTCTATAATCCCCCCTGTTTCTTGTATACAGTTCTATAATCCTCCCTATTTCCTTGTATACAGTTCTATAATCCCCCCTGTTTCTTGTATACAGTTCTATAATCCCCCCTGTTTCTTGTATACAGTTCTATAATCCCCCCTGTTTCTTTTATACAGTTCTATAATCCCCCCTGTTCCTTGTATACAGTTCTATAATCCCCCCTGTTCCTTGTATACAGTTCTATAATCCCCCCTGTTTCCTTGTATACAGTTCTATAATCCCCTCTGTTTCCTTGTATACAGTTCTATAATCCCCCCTGTTTCCTTGTATACAGTTCTCTAATCCCCCCTGTTTCCTTGTATACAGTTCTATAATCCCCCCTGTTTCCTTGTATACAGTTCTATAATCTCCCCTGTTTCCTTGTATACAGTTCTATAATCCCCCCTGTTTCTTGTATACAGTTCTATAATCCCCCCTGTTTCTTGTATACAGTTCTATAATCCCCCCTGTTTCCTTGTATACAGTTCTATAATCCCCCCTGTTTCCTTGTATACAGTTCTATAATCTCCCCTGTTTCCTTGTATACAGTTCTATAATCCCCCCCTGTTTGTTGTATACAGTTCTATAATCCCCCCCTGTTTCTTGTATACAGTTCTATAATCCCCCCTGTTTCCTTGTATACAGTTCTATAATCCCCCCTGTTTCTTGTATAGAGTTCTATAATCCCCCCTGTTTCTTGTATACAGTTCTATAATCCCCCCTGTTCCTTGTATAAAGTTCTCTAATCCCCCCCTGTTCCTTGTATAAAGTTCTCTAATCCCCCCTGTTCCTTGTATAAAGTTCTCTAATCCCCCCCTGTTCCTTGTATAAAGTTATCTAATCCCCCCCTGTTCCTTGTATAAAGTTCTGTCATCTCCCCTGTTTCTTGTATAAAGTTCTCTCATCTCCCCTGTTTCCTTGTATACAGTTCTATAATCTCCCCTGTTTCTTGTATACAATTCTATAATTTCTCTTTTCCCTAAACAAAAACCAAAATAAACGCCTTAAATCAGAAATATATTTGGTTCTCAACTTAAAATTCATTTTGACTTGTTCTTCTATTTATGTAGGACTAAAATCAATATTTTGATCATTATAATTCCTTTTCGCCTTTTCCTTGACTGTTGTCAGGTAGCAATAAGAGCTGGGTAGACTCAGGGGCAACTAATGTCAGGTACCCATCAGAGCTGGGTGGACTCATGGACAACTAATGTCAGCTACCCATCAGAGCTGGGTGGACTCATGGACAACTAATGTCAGGTACCCATCAGAGCTGGGTAGACTCATGGACAACTAATGTCAGGTACCCATCAGAGCTGGGTAGACTCAGGGGCAATCATAAGCCATTGGAACAGATCCCTAGGACAACCATAAGCCATTGGAACAGATCCCTAATTTTGCAGGGACTAGCTCACGTGATTCTCATTTCTCCAGCCGAGTGCGCATGCAGCTCGACCACTGTGGCCCTAACTCCCTTCCCTAAAATCCGCCCCTTTCCCATCGTGCTGTCCCGATACCCGACTCACGCCAACCCTCCTTTAACTCTTACATCTCCACCAGAACAATTGAGAAAATCTAAATAACATACAGAAACCACATCCTTCCATAAAGTGCTGCTTTAATAGGACGACGGTCCACGGTCAATGGACTACTGACCACTAATAGGACGACGGTCCACGGTCAATGGACTACTGACCACTAATAGGACGACTGTCCACGGTCAATGGACTACTGACCACTAATAGGACGACGGTCCACGGTCAATGGACTACTGACCAAACACATTTGCTGCTCTAATAGGACGACGGTCCACGGTAAATGGACTACTGGCCAACGGTCAATGGACGACGGTCCATGGTCAATGGACTACTGACCAAACACATTTGCTGCTCTAATAGGACGACGGTCCACGGTCAATAGACTACTGACCACTAATAGGACGACGGTCCACGGTCAATGGACTACTGACCAAACACATTTGCTGCTCTAATAGGACGACGGTCCACGGTCAATGGACTACTGACCAAACACATTTGCTGCTCTAATAGGACGACGGTCCACGGTCAATGGACTACTGACCAACGGTCAATGGACGACGGTCCACGGTCAATGGACTACTGACCAAACACATTTTCTGCTCTAATAGGACGACGGTCCACGGTCAATGGACTACTTACCACTAATAGGACGACGGTCCACGGTCAATGGACTACTGACCAAACACATTTGCTGCTCTAATAGGACGACGGTCCACGGTCAATGGACTACTGACCAACGGTCAATGGACGACGGTTCACGGTCAATGGACTACTGACCAAACACATTTGCTGCTCTAATAGGACGACGGTCCACGGTCAATGGACTACTGACCACTAATAGGACGACGGTCCACGGTCAATGGACTACTGACCAAACACATTTGCTGCTCTAATAGGACGACGGTCCACGGTCAATGGACTACTGACCAACGGTCAATGGACGACGGTCCACGGTCAATGGACTACTGACCACACAAATTTGAGACAAATGGAAGAAATGAAATAAAAATAGACATCTCTGCTTGAGATGCATTAACTGTTTTCCTGATTTTTGCACACTTGATATTTTCTACTGCGATTACTTGGAAGAAACTGGTAAAGACGAAACAAGTAAAGACTAAAAGAGTGGGGTGTTGTTTTATTTTCTTTTGTGTTCTTTAGATTACAATGCCCGTAATTATTCAATGAAAGATGTCGTATGTAGTACTGCATACAATGCAGGGGCGGATTAAGACTGCACGGGGCACCTGTGTAACGATGGCTTTGTATACTCTTTTATGTAGGCGTTCTCACAGTAATTAATCTTGTGCACAATAATTCACGGAAGAATTCGTTTATCCAAAACAACTTTAATATACATATATATTGTACACATAAGAATCATTTGAGGTAATATAACGTGGAAATCTTGAGTTATTCACTATACATGCTTCCCTGTCGGAAGTCTACACACAACTCTTCGCCCAACACTTTCAACCAATAGAAATGCTCCTTTCTTCCCGCGTCTCTTGTACACGTGACCTTACGTCACAAAATTATGTTAATCAGATGTGACATTCACCCCCATCCTTCAAAAAAAAATGTTTATGAAATACAACATTTTTGGTCTTCATAAAATCAAATCAATCTATATCTATATTCAAATTTCAAATATTTATCATCAATGAACATTCATTTTCTTACATACAACTTCTGGATATAGAATCAATAAGAAAAAATCTGTAGGACTGCATCAGTCTAAACATAAGAAATAATGAGAAAAAATCTGTAGAACTGCAACAGTCTTAACATAAGAAATAATGAGAAAAAATCTGTAGAACTGCAACCGTCTACCTGTGCTGAAAAAATGAAAATGGACTTTTAAACACATCTGTAATTTTGTGTGATTAAAACATTTAAACACTCAATATTATTAAAATTAACTAATAATCCAATGGAATTCAAACACTGTTCCTTGTCCATTGTTCAACAAATAAAAATATTAATATAACTACAGTCTCTGTTTGTATCCTTTAGGAATTCACAGACTAATGTTAAAACAGTCTCTTATTTTATCATTTAGTAATTCACAGAATGTCTTTTTAATAGTCTCTGGTTTTATCAGTTCACAGAGTGTCTTTATTTATTGTCATTCTACTTAATATGTCTGCAACCACATTGTCCTTTCCCTTCATAGGTTTAATGTCAAATTTGTAGTCGGCTAATAGCATAGCCAAACGATTCACTTTGGCGTTGCTGATCTTCTTCTTGTTGAATGCCACAAGTGGTTTGTGGTCTGTTAGAAGAGTGAATGTTCTACCTAGAAGGTATTTTTGAAGTTTTTGTAGAGCCCACACTATGGCTAGACATTCTCTCTCTATGGTGCTGTAGTTACACTCTGTTTTGGTCAAGTTTCTGCTAAGATACTGTATAGGATGTAGGATACCATCATGTTCTTGCATGAGGCACGCTCCTAATGCAATGGACGATGCATCGGTAGAAACAATGAAAGGTTTGTCCCATTGAGGTGTAACTAAGATGGGTTTCTTCCTGAATGCCTCTTGAATGTTCTCTAATGCGTCGAGACAATATCCTGGAAATTGAAATTTTCTAATATCTTTGGTTTTTGTAACTTCTGTTAGTGGATGAACTATTTCTGCATAATTTGCAATAAAAGGTCTGTAAAAGTTACATAGTCCCAGCAAGGCTTGCACTTGTTTCTTAGAATTTGGGACTGACAGATTGAATATCTTGTTTTCATTTTCTGCAGTAGGAGTGACTGCACCACCTCCTATTCTGTATCCCAAAAAATCTATATAATTCTTTCCAATGTTGATCTTTTCTGGTGAGATTGTCACATTATATTTCTTGAGTCTATCCAATACAGCTTCAAGTGTATGGATATGTGCTTCCCAATCTTTAGTGTGGATGCATATGTCGTCGACATAATGTACTACATTTGGAATTCCTTTTAGCATGACTTTCATAAATCTACTAAAAGTGGCTGTACTGTTGACCAGTCCAAATGGCATTACTAACCATTCATACACCTCATCCATGGCTATGAATGCAGTGTATTTTATAGAATCAGGATCCATGTTAATCTGCCAAAAACCTCTGTTTAAGTCAAATGTAGTGAATATTCTGGAAGTACCAATTATGTCTATAATGTCTCTTGGGTCTCCAATAGGTTCATGGTCCAATTTTGTAATATTATTCAACTGTCTGTAGTCACAGCACAGTCGAATCTTTCCATTCTTCTTTTTTACTATGACAGTTGGTGAGGTATAGTTAGCTTCAACTGCTTTTCTTATTTTGTTTTCTTTAAGTAGGTAGTCAATTTCTTGCCTTACTGTGTCTCTATGTGCCATTGGAATAGGGTATACTTTGGTCTTAAAGGGTTCATGTTCCAAAACTTGTATCTTGTGAGTCACAGTTTTTGTGTTGCCTGTTTCTTTTGTTATGACACCTTTGTATTTTTGAAACATTTTGATCACTCTGTGTTTCATATTATCTGGTATGTCAGATGATATTTTTTCACTGTCAAGACTGTTCATTTTCATTGCATTGTCATTTTCATCATTTACCTTGATGATGACATTAACAGTTTGCTTTCCTTCTTTATTGTCATCATATGTTCTTAGTTTGTCAATATGTAATTTTTTCACATGTCCTTTGATATTGACACTATATGTGACATCACTAAGTTTCTCTTCAATTTTGTATGGACCTTCCCATGTGATTTCATTCTTTGTGTTTGGTAAGCATACTAGGACTTGTTGTTCAGGCTCAAATGTTCTCAAATGTCTGTGTCTATTTTTGATTTCTCTATATCTTGTACTTTGCTTGATTAGTCTTTGCTTTGCTGCTTCAATACTGTAAAGTATTTTATCTCTAGTGTCTGACATCAGCTGATATCTGTCCTGTATGGCATCTTGTTTACTTATATAAGCCTTTCTTTGAAATTCTTTAAGGGACTTGCAGGGTTTTGGCCAAACATTAACTCAAAAGGACTAAAGCCAGTGCTTTCATGTTTGCTGCTGTTGTATGCAAACAGTACTAAGGGTAAATATTCATGCCATCTGTCCTCATGGTCCACTGTCACCTTTAATAGCATATTCTTGATGGTTTTGTTTAGTCTTTCAATCACTCCATTTGACTGTGGATGGTATACTGTGCTGTGTACTTGTGTAATGTTTAACATTTTCATAATGGCTTGTGTCATCTGACCCTTGAATTGGCTGCCATTGTCCGACAGAAGTGTTTGAGGGAAACCATATCTGCTAAAAACATTGAGTAATGCGTTGCATATATTTTCTGCATCTATTCGCTTCAGTGGGATAGCTTCACCCCATCTGGTGGCTATGTCCACTATGGTCAGAGCATACATATGTTTCTTCTTTGACATCTTTTTGAATGGTCCTATCAGGTCTATAGCGATTTTCTCGAATAAAAAGTTTGCCTTGTATGGGTGCTGTGTGCCTCCCATCTTTGGGATTATGTCGTAGACACACTGTACATGCCTTGATGTATTCTTTTATCTGCCTTGCCATTTTAGGCCAGTAAAAGTTTTCTGCTATTGTAGTAATTGTTTTCTTGGCGCCCATATGTCCACCTAAAGGACTGTCATGTGTCATTTTGATAATGGTTTCCTGTAACTATTTGGGAAGAACCACTCTTTTGCACGTACCTTCCTGTGCAATGTTTATTATTATGCCTTTATCTAGCTTGTAATTTTTTGTGTGGCCTCTTTCATTGTCTTTGATAAGTTTCATTTTTATTTCCCTGATTGTGTTATCTTCTTCTTGTAGTTGTTTGAACTCTTGTTTGGACATCAGTTGGCTTCCTATTTCAAGTTTCTCATCAACTTCAATGTCTGTGATCTCTTTTCTTTTTGTGGTGGCTCTTGTTTGTACAGTAACACATACTTGATGGTTGTTATCATGCCAGGCCTTGTATACTTCATCAGTATTGTCCACCACACCTTCAATGTTCCCTATAATAAGATCACAAATGGCGTCTTGTAAGACTCTGGCTCTAACTTTACCATGAAACCAGGGTGAGTTGATGGTGAAAATTGCAGTTGGACACTCTCTCTTTGTGCCATCAGCCATTATCAGTGTGTCTTTTTCCCCATCATACTCTTCTTCTTTCACCATCTTATCACGGACTACAATTGTTGTGCATCCAGTGTCACGAAGACACATACACTTTCGATCATTGATGTACACTGGGTAACATTTCAGAGTGCCATGATCCTTGATAGTGGCCACAGTACTACTAGATTGTGATTCTTCTTGTTTCATTTTTCCTTTATTATCTCCCTCTTGGTAGTCATTCCTTCTCCAGGGCTGATCATGATTTCTGTATCTGGAGTCATGATTGTATCTGCATCTCCATGATCTTCTACCTTTGCTTTCAAAATGACCTTGTCTTGACCTTTCTTCTGTTTTCTTTCTTATAGGGCTGCCATTAGGTGACACCCTAATTGGTTGTCCTTTATTGTGGTAACACTGCTTCGCCATATGTCCTGGCTTGTTACAGTACCAGCAAATAGTTTGTCTGTTGCCTTGGTTTGGCAGACTCTGGTTTCTCATACCTTGCCTTTTTTCTTGACTTTTAATTTGTATAGCTGCAAATATGTCTTGTCTCTTATCCATTTCCACATTCGGATGAGAGTCTTTGAATGTTCGTAATTCATTTGTTAGCTCTGCTTGAGTACGAACTTTCTTGTCAGTCAAATATGTGAATAGGGTTGGTGTTGCATTTTCTAAAAACTTGTCAATTAACACCATGTCTATTATGGCCTTTGGATTGCTCGTATCTATTGCTGTCAGTTCCAGCCATTTTGTTAGTTTGACTTGTGCTTCATGTACTATGATCTGTGGATCTTTGTCCATCTTGATTCTCATTTCATGAAATTCTCTTCTATAATCATTTTCTGACTTTCCAAAATGACATAGAAGTGCCTTTTTGACATTCTTATATATGCTTTTGTCTTCTTTGGCTATACTGTTATAAGCTTCAAATGCTTCTCCAGTTAATTGAGTCATTAGTTGTGCTGGCCAATCTTCTTCATTATAGCCTTTCATAGCCATTATGGATTCGAAATAATCCAGATAAACATCCATTTTTTCTTTTTGGCTATCATATTTTCTTACTTTGATAGTATCCCTTGGTGCTGACCTTCTATTTGTTTCATCACCAGGATTGTGGCCACTACTGTCTCGCTCCCTTTGTAATTTTAACTTATCGACTGCAAGTTGTTCAATTTCTCTTTTTACTATGAGTCTTTGCATCTCTTCTTCATTAGCAATTCTTGCTTTTACTTCAGCTTCTCTTTGATTTTCTTTTTCTTCAGCTTTTCTTCGCTGTTCTTTTTCTTCAGCTATTCTTGCTTTTTCTTCTTCTTCAGCTTTTCTTCGCTGTTCTTTTTCTTCAGCTATTCTTGCTTTTTCTTCTTCTTCAGCTTTTCTTCGCTGTTCTTTTTCTTCAGCTATTCTTGCTTTTTCTTCTTCTTCAGCTTTTCTTCGCCGTTCTTTTTCTTCAGCTATTCTTGCTTTTTCTTCAGCTATTCTTTGATTTTCTTTTTCTTCAGCAACTTTTTCTTCAATGAAATCTCTCATTTATTTTCCTTTTAGTCCCATCTCTTTAGCTATGGCGGTGAATCTTTCGTAGTAATCCATGTTTTGTTTGATTGAATAATATGAATCTAGCAATTCGGTAAGGAATGTATGTATATATATTGATAAAGTTATAAATCGTCCAAATGAAAAATCTTAAATTCAAAAATGTTAAGTTCAAATAAGCGACACGTCTAAACCATGAAATCTAGTTATTGACAAGGTGAGACAACAAAAGAATCCTCACACGGGATCTTTAGTATACTTTATATATACGCTCCCTCAGATTGACAAAATATATTAAATGGTCCGATCGTTTTGAATAAAAGTCACTTGGTTAAAATTTCAATTTTCGATTAGTTTTTAAACAATTTAGTTCACTCCATTAATCCAAAATTGCGATAATCAAACTCTTCACACAATGAATGGATAAAAATTCCGTTTCCTTATTTATAATTCACACCAACACATTTAATAGTCCATAGCTTCTCGGTTCGATGTTATGTTTACAAATATTTCCTGGAATCAACTAGCACTGAGCCTGTTGACGTCACGACCTATATATGTTCACCGTGTGTCACCATTCAGTAAGCCTACACGACCCAGATTCCAGTACAGTGTAGTATGCTTGTACTGTCGTCGAATGTGACGTAGAACCAACTAGTCTGATCCAGTTTTATACACTGCGGATATGTGCCGATTATGCCGCCATTTTGAAATCTTCTTGTATTTTCATTGAACCATAAAAGTTTATTCACAGCTTCTTACGAACTTGAATATTCAAAAAATACTATAGCTGTTATAATTTCTTATTTTAAAGAATACTTTCCTTTTTTGGAAATATCCAATACTTATTTCCACGAAACCTCTTTCTTGAAATCTCTTGTACAGTGTTCACATATAACTTTTACTTCGACACCAATGTAACGATGGTTTTGTATACTCTTTTATGTAGGCGTTCTCACAGTAATTAATCTTGTGCACAATAATTCACGGAAGAATTCGTTTATCCAAAACAACTTTAATATACATATATATTGTACACATAAGAATCATTTGAGGTAATATAACGTGGAAATCTTGAGTTATTCACTATACATGCTTCCCTGTCGGAAGTCTACACACAACTCTTCGCCCAACAC